>CM060660.1:39823626-39833626 GCA_030686955.1 Odontamblyopus rebecca | reverse complement strand
GTTCAGAAGGTCCTGCAGGTCGCGTCCTCGGCTCCTCCTCGGCTCCTCCGGTTCTGCCTGCAGGCGGCGCTGTTGTGGACGAGGAAGCAGCAGCTGAAGCGTCTGTGCTTCTCGTCATGGATCTTCTCGCGCTTCAGTGTCTCTGAGGTCAGACTCGGACTCAGTGACGACTGCAGCTCATTTATACGACTGTGGTTTGAGTTCTTTTAGCTCGTTAAACCTAATTACAGTTTTGTCTTTTTTAAGTCAGAGCTGTTCTTCAAACTCGTCTCCTCAGATGTTTCTCCATGTTCTCGTAGTTTCTCCTCTCTGACCCTCTGAAGTTGGATTTGGAGTGATTCAGGTTTGAGGAATCTTTAATCTCTTATGTTCAAAACTCCAATTTGTCGATTTTCTCCTCGTTTTCATCTTCCAACGTTTACACCAGAGCTTTAATTCAGCATCAAATAATTTATTTCTGAATAAAATTGAATTCCGCTTTAAAAAGTCCATGTAAACACTTCATTCCTGATGAAAATGATTATTCAGAATTAAACTTAATCCTGAAGTCAGTGGGTTTATTTCGATTTTAAAGCCAGATGAATTCCTTCCTGGATCATGGAAACGTTTCTTCTTCTTCTTTCATCCCGGTGCTCGGTGCTCGTCCTTCTGACCCGAAGGCGATTTAACGTGTTTTCCATCTAAACCTCAATTCGAAATTCTTATACCGTGGAAACTCCAAGGGGAATATTTTGGTTCCGAACTGTTTAATTCAGAACAATTAAATCAGAATAAAAAATCCTGTAAACGGGCCGACTGTGACGTCCGCTCGTCCTTCTGCAGTTCGATGTTCTTCGTGGGTGAGACTCGTAGGTTTGGGCAGCGTCACGTCGTCATTTTCGTTCATATGTAAAACAAACGCTGTGCTCCAGTGCAGCTCCACAGGAGGCGCAGCCCGGAGCCTCACCTCCATCTGTCCCAGGGCGGCTGTGGTGTCGAATGAAGAGTGACCGAAAGTGTCTGAGGTGAAGTTTACACTGAAACAAACGATTTGTGTTTGTGTCCAGTTTGTGTCCAGACTCGTTGTTTCTGTGTCCGCACGTGACCAGGCTGGTGTCATGACTCCTCGTGGGCGGTAAAAACAGGAAGTGGAGCTCTGTATCTGAACTTGCCGTAGTTCTGTGGAAGTTGCAGAAGCCGATTTCGAGTCGAGGAAGATGAAAAGTGTGAAAACTGTGTTTTGGTGGACGACACTGTTTCCTGTTTGTCTCGTTTTATTTAAACTGTTTTAGCCTCACACGACTGATGTGATGAACCAGCGAATCAGGAAGGAGCAGGTCACAGTGACGCGGCCCAATAAGGACGTCCACACGGGGCCGGATCAGATCTGAGCTCAGGCGTCCACACGGGGCCGGATCAGATCTGTGCTCAGGCGTCCACACGGGGCCGGATCAGATCTGTGCTCAGGCGTCCACACGGGGCCGGATCAGATCTGCGCTCAGGCGTTTTCCATCGGATCAGTGTGAACGACTCTGGATCTGCAACGAAAACGACTCGAATACACAGGAGTGTGGACGGGGCCGGAGTGTCCAGAAAAGCTGTGTATAAAACTGATGACGAGTAAAATAAATATATTTTGTCCATTGATGTTAAATAAGTTAAATAAAGTTTGTAGTTCTCACAGAATTATGTTATTTCAGTCAAAATCACCACAGCCGATTCGTGATATTTCACGACCCCAGAAGTGTTTGTTTCATTCACACGTTTGAGTGACTCTTTATTATTCGTCTGTTACATCTGCAAAGCTCCAAACGCTCTGCTCCACCTCGTGATGTCATCAAGTGGTAGTTTCAAAGTGAACAGCTCCTTTTACCTTTAGATCAGTCGAGAAGAGGGTTAGACCTGATTTAGACCTGATTTAAACCTGGTTAAGACCTGATTTAGACCCGTTTTAAACCTGTTTTAGACCTGTTTTAGACCTGGTTTAGACTTAATTTAGATCTAGATTAGTCCTGGTTTAGTCCTGATTTAGACCTGATTTAGACCTGATTTAGACCTGATTTAGTCCTGATTTAGACCTGATTTAGACCTGATTTAGACCCGTTTTAAACCTGTTTTAGACCTGTTTTATACCTGGTTTAGACTTAATTTAGATCTAGATTAGTCCTGGTTTAGTCCTGATTTAGACCTGATTTAGACCTGATTTAGACCTGATTTAGTCCTGATTTAGACCTGATTTAGACCTGATTTAGACCTGATTTAGTCCTGACATGGGCATTTCTAGAGGCTGAAATGATCCAAATGATTCTAGTGAAGGTGTGTGGAGTTTAAAAACACAGTGGAGCACTTCCTGTATCACCACGTGATGACATCACAAGGTGAAACAGAGCATCTGAGAGAAGAACTAATGGGCCTAAATGTGCAGGTTTGTGAGTCAAACATGTGGGAATGAAACGAAACACGACTCCAGGTGTTTGTGACGAGGAAACGTCAGAACATCAGAAAACAGTGAAATGGGACATTTCTGTTTTCATCAGAAGAATGGACTGAAACATGTTCAGATTCAGTCTTTGCTCCTCACACAGGCTCCTGCTCCAGCTCAGCTTCTGTTTGTTTTTCTGCTCTTAGAAACTCTTTTCACACCTTCAGACCTCTGACCCTGAGGTGCTGAATTCAGCAGCTGAGGCTGATCTGCAGACGTGTAAAGCACCAGGAGGAGGAATAATAATAGTATTTACATTTTGACATTTTGCAGCTTTACAAAACAAAACAAACCAAAAAACACAGAGCCCAACCCCACGGATCAGGACTGAAAGAGTTTAGACTGAAGTCAAAGTGTTTCTAAAGCCAAACTCTGTTCAGCAACGACAGAATCTGATCCAGAAAAGAAAAGCAGCGTCTGAACAGAAGTTTGTGTTTCACAGTTTCACTTTCGACTTTACTGACGATCCCTGTTTTTATTAGTTTTTATCTTTTTTTTAAAGACGCTAGTTTCTTTTTTTGTGTGTTGTTTTTGTGGTTTATGATCCACAGACCTGACTCACACGTGTCCTCAGTGTGCGCTCTCCTCTCCACAGACCTGACTCACACGTGTCCTCAGTGTGCGCTCTCCTCTCCACAGACCTGACTCACACGTGTCCTCAGTGTGCGCTCTCCTCTCCACAGACCTGACTCACACGTGTCCTCAGTGTGCGCTCTCCTCTCCACAGACCTGACTCACACGTGTCCTCAGTGTGCGCTCTCCTCTCCACAGACCTGACTCACACGTGTCCTCAGTGTGCGCTCTCCTCTCCACAGACCTGACTCACACGTGTCCTCGGTGTGCGCTCTCCTCTCCACAGACCTGACTCACACGTGTCCTCAGTGTGCGCTCTCCTCTCCACAGACCTGACTCACACGTGTCCTCGGTGTGCGCTCTCCTCTCCACAGACCTGACTCACACGTGTCCTCGGTGTGCGCTCTCCTCTCCACAGACCTGACTCACACGTGTCCTCAGTGTGCGCTCTCCTCTCCACAGACCTGACTCTCACGTGTCCTCTGTGTGCGCTCTCCTCTCCACAGACCTGACTCACACGTGTCCTCAGTGTGCGCTCTCCTCTCCACAGACCTGACTCACACATGTCCTCGGTGTGCGCTCTCCTCTCCACAGACCTGACTCACACGTGTCCTCAGTGTGCGCTCTCCTCTCCACAGACCTGACTCACACGTGTCCTCGGTGTGCGCTCTCCTCTCCACAGACCTGACTCACACGTGTCCTCAGTGTGCGCTCGCCTCTCCACAGACCTGACGCACACGTGTCCTCTGTGTGCGCTCTCCTCTCCACAGACCTGACTCACACGTGTCCTCAGTGTGCGCTCTCCTCTCCACAGACCTGACTCACACGTGTCCTCTGGGTGCGCTCTCCTCTCCACAGACCTGACTCACACGTGTCCTCGGTGTGCGCTCTCCTCTCCACAGACCTGACTCACACGTGTCCTCAGTGTGCGCTCTCCTCTCCACAGACCTGACTCACACGTGTCCTCGGTGTGCGCTCTCCTCTCCACAGACCTGACTCACACGTGTCCTCGGTGTGCGCTCTCCTCTCCACAGACCTGACTCACACGTGTCCTCGGTGTGCGCTCTCCTCTCCACAGACCTGACTCACACGTGTCCTCAGTGTGCGCTCTCCTCTCCACAGACCTGACTCACACGTGTCCTCAGTGTGCGCTCTCCTCTCCACAGACCTGACTCACACGTGTCCTCGGTGTGCGCTCTCCTCTCCACAGACCTGACTCACACGTGACCTCGGTGTGCGCTCTCCTCTCCACAGACCTGACTCACACGTGTCCTCGGTGTGCGCTCTCCTCTCCACAGACCTGACTCACACGTGTCCTCAGTGTGCGCTCTCCTCTCCACAGACCTGACTCACACGTGTCCTCAGTGTGCGCTCTCCTCTCCACAGACCTGACTCACACGTGTCCTCAGTGTGCGCTCTCCTCTCCACAGACCTGACTCACACGTGTCCTCAGTGTGCGCTCTCCTCTCCACAGACCTGACTCACACGTGTCCTCAGTGTGCGCTCGCCTCTCCACAGACCTGACTCACACGTGTCCTCAGTGTGCGCTCTCCTCTCCACAGACCTGACTCACACGTGTCCTCAGTGTGCGCTCGCCTCTCCACAGACCTGACTCACACGTGTCCTCAGTGTGCGCTCGCCTCTCCACAGACCTGACTCACACGTGTCCTCAGTGTGCGCTCTCCTCTCCACAGACCTGACTCACACGTGTCCTCAGTGTGCGCTCTCCTCTCCACAGACCTGACTCACACGTGTCCTCAGTGTGCGCTCTCCTCTCCACAGACCTGACTCACACGTGTCCTCAGTGTGCGCTCTCCTCTCCACAGACCTGACTCACACGTGTCCTCAGTGTGCGCTCTCCTCTCCACAGACCTGACTTCCTTTGGCCTTAATAATCCATCTGTCTCCATGGAGAATGTTCCAGAATATGACTTTAACTCTCTGTTGCCATAGAAACACACAGGTGATGTGCCTCTGCAGAAGGTTTCACACTCCTCCTCTCCTCTCTCCTCTCCTCCTTTCCTCTCCTCCTCTCTTCTCTCCTTTCTCCTCTCCTCCTCCCTCATTCCTCTCCTCTCTCCTCCTCCCTCATTCCTCTCCTCTCTCCTCCTCCCTCATTCCTCTCCTCTCTCCTCCTCCCTCTCTCCTCTCCTCCTCCCTCATTCCTCTCCTCTCTCCTCCTCCCTCATTCCTCTCCTCTCTCCTCCTCCCTCATTCCTCTCCTCTCTCCTCCTCCCTCATTCCTCTCCTCTCTCCTCCTCCCTCATTCCTCTCCTCTCTCCTCCTCCCTCTCTCCTCTCCTCTCTCCTCCTCCCTCATTCCTCTCCTCTCTCCTCCTCCCTCATTCCTCTCCTCTCTTTTCCTGACATCATTGCTCTGACTCTGTCTGAGGAGCTGGAAGTCACATGACTCTGGTCACATGACCCAGGATTCCCCTTCCTGCGCCCTTATATGGTCACATTCTGCAGCTCCCCCCTCCTCTCCTCCTCTCCTCTTCTTCACACCTCCCTCTCCTCCTCTTCTCTCGTCTCTCAGTTCGTTTTGTTCTCGTTAAACTCTTTTTTTCAGGCAGTTCTTGTGAAAAGTGATGATTGAAACATTATTTTAATCTGGGGAGGGCATCTGACACAGGGGAGGGCATCTGACACAGGGGGAGGGCATCTGACACAGGGGGAGGGCATCTGACACACGGGAGGGCATCTGACACAGGGGAGGGCATCTGACACAGGGGAGGGCATCTGACACAGGGGAGGGCATCTGACACACGGGGGGAGGGCATCTGACACACGGGACGGCATCTGACACACGGGGAGGGCATCTGACACAGGGGGAGGGCATCTGACACACGGGGAGGGCATCTGACACAGGGGAGGGCATCTGACACAGGGGAGGGCATCTGACACACGGGAGGGCATCTGACACAGGGGAGGGCATCTGACACAGGGAAGGGCATCTGACACACAGGGAGGGCATCTGACACACGGGGAGGGCATCTGACACACGGGAGGGCATCTGACACACGGGAGGGCATCTGACACACGGGAGGGCATCTGACACACGGTGAGGGCATCTGACACTAAAACGAGGGAGCACGGGGTGAGGAAGGCTTGTGCTGATGGGGCAGATCTCTAGATGACTCAGACATGCAGCGGCGACTCTGAAACCTTCAGAATCAGGTTTGTGACGAGGGGCAATATTTGTTTATAAAACTGGAAAAGAAATGCCCCTCTGAGGAAATATACCCTGCAACAACTGCCCCTGTGGTAAATAACTGCCCCTGGGGTAAATAACTGCCCCTGTGGTAAATATCTGCCCCTGTGGTAAATAACTGCCCCTGTGGTAAATATCTGCCCCTGTGGGAAAATAACTGCCCCTGTGGTAGATAACTGCCCCTGTGGTAGATAACTGCCCCTGTGGTAAATATCTGCCCCTGTGGTAAATATCTGCCCCTGTGGTACAATATCTGCCCCTGTGGTAAAATATCTGCCCCTGTGGTAAATAACTGCCCCTGTGGTAGATAACTGCCCCTGTGGTAGATAACTGCCCCTGTGGTAGATAACTGCCCCTGTGGGGCAGGTTTGTTTGTACAGCACAGTTCAGATAAAGTGTTTTACAGAAGAAGAAACATGAAAATCACAAAACAAAGAAATCAAAACATGAACTGAATAATCATCATGAAATTATATAGAGAAGAGGAGAGGAGAGGAGAGGAGGAGAGAGGAGGAGAGAGGAGAGGAGAGGAGAGGAGAGGAGGAGAGGAAAGGAGAGGAGAGAAGAGAGGAGAGGAGGAGTAGAGGAGAGAGGAGGAGAGAGAGGAAAAGGGAGAAGAGAGGAGAGAAGAGGAGAGAGAGGAGAGGAGAGAGGGGAGGAGAGAAGAGAGGAGAGAAGAGGAGAGGAGAGAGAGGAGAGAAGAGAAGAGAGGAGAGAAGAAGAGAGAGAGGAGGAGAGAAGAGGAGAGAGAGAGGGAGAAGAGGAGAGAGAGGAGGAGAGAAGAGTGGGGAGGGGAGAGAGGAGGAGAGAAGAGGAGAGGGGAGAAGAGGAGAGGGGAGAAGAGGAGAGAGGAGAGGAGAGAAGAGGAGAGGGGAGAAGAGAGGAGAGAAGAGAAGAGGAGAGGAGAGAAGAGGAGAGAGAGGAGGAGAGAAGAGGAGAGGGGAGAAGAGGAGAGAAGAGGGGAGGGGAGAAGAGGAGGAGAGAAGAGGAGAGGAGAGAGGAGAGAAGAGAGGAGGAGGAGAGAAGAGAAGAGGAGGAGAGTAGGAGAGACGAGGAGAGAAGAGAAGAGGAGGAGAGTAGGAGAGAAGAGGAGAGAGAAGAGGAGGAGAGAAGAGAAGAGGAGGAGAGAAGAGAAGAGGAGGAGAGAAGAGCAGAGGAGGAGGAGAGAAGAGAAGAGGAGAGGAGGAGGAGAGAAGAGAAGAGGAGAGGGGAGGAGAAGAGAGAAGAGGAGGGGAGAGGAGAGGAGAGAAGAGGGGAGGAGAGAAGAGGAGAGGGGAGAAGAGGAGAGGGGAGAAGAGGAGAGGAGAGGAGAGGAGAGAAGAGGAGAGGAGAGAAGAGGAGAGAAGAGGAGAGGGGAGAAGAGGAGAGAGAGGAGGAGAGAAGAGGAGAGGAGAGAAGAGAGGAGAGAAGAGAAGAGGAGAGGAGAGAAGAGGAGAGAAGAGGAGAGGGGAGAAGAGGAGAGAGAGGAGGAGAGAAGAGGAGAGGGGAGAAGAGGAGAGGGGAGAAGAGGAGAGAGAGGAGGAGAGAAGAGGAGAGGGGAGAAGAGGAGAGAGAGGAGGAGAGAAGAGGAGAGGGGAGAAGAGGAGAGGAGAGAAGAGGAGAGGAGAGAAGAGGAGAGAGAGGAGGAGAGAAGAGGAGAGGAGAGAAGAGAAAAGTGTAGAATGGAAAATGAAAAACCTGTCAGTCATTCGCAGCTGAACAGAACCTGAGTCTAGGACTAAACCAGGACTGAACCAGGACTGAACCAGGACTGAACCAGGACTGAACCAGGACTGAACCAGGACTAAACCAGGACTAAACCAGGACTGAACCAGGACTAAACCAGGACTGAACCAGGACTGAACCAGGACTAAACCAGGACTGAACCAGGACTAAACCAGGACTAAACCAGGACTGAACCAGGACTAAACCAGGACTGAACCAGGACTGAACCAGGACTAAACCAGGACTGAACCAGGACTAAACCAGGACTGAACCAGGACTGAACCAGAACTGAACCAGGACTGAACCAGGACTAAACCAGGACTAAACCAGGACTGAACCAGGACTAAACCAGGACTGAACCAGGACTGAACCAGGACTAAACCAGGACTAAACCAGGACTGAACCAGGACTAAACCAGGACTCCAGCAGGAGTTGGTCCCTGAGCTCCTCAGATGTTCATGAGGCTCTCACATGTCTCAGATGAACTTTGGGCCACAGAGACATGAGCAGAGCTGCTGTAAAGTCTCTGAGCCACAGGGGGCAGTGCAGAGACCTGAGACCAGGACTCATGTGCTCGGACTTCCTGTTTGGAGTCAGGACCCGAGCTGCAGCGTTCTGGATGTTCTGCATGTTCTGCATGTTCTGCAGCTCTCACAGGATCTCTCCAGGTGCTTTCGACAGTCGACCTGTGAGTTTTGCTGTGTTTTTAGACGGTAAAAGCTGCAGATGTGATTGATTTGCTGTGGCAGTTAAAGTTCAAGTCTGAGTCCATTATTACCCTGAGATTTCCAGCCTGATTTGAAGGTTTTACAGAGACTAACTGTGCAGGGATCACCCGCTCCACATCACTGAAAGATAAAACCGGTCTGAGTCTGGATAAAAGTGATGAAAACTGATCCACTGCATTTATCTGCGGTCGGTTTATTACACTGTGCAAAAGAACCTGTGTCAAACTGAAGATGAGGAGGAGACAGACTTGGTTTAAAAACAACTAATTCCAGTATTTCCAAAACCCAAACCTCAGTCCAGCAGGTCAGATATGGTGAATATATCAGTGCTTCTGTGCAGTGACTCTTTCACCTGATCTAACGCAGCGGTTACTGCCGATGAGCTCAGTTTTCTCACTTAAATCAAAGTTGTGTCTTAGACTTTTCTCCCGGTGTCTCTGCGGCTCCGATGATCTCACCTCCTCCTCTCTCCATCCTCCTCCCATTGGCCCCCGTCTCCCGCCTCATCCTCCCTCCGCCAATCGGGACGCGGCGGTGACCTCATCCCTACGAACGCTCCAATCACGCGGCTCCCCTCCTCTTTTCCTCCTCTTTTCCTCCTCTTTTCCTCCTCTTCTCTTCCTCTTCTCTTTCTCTCCCTCGCGTTGCGCTGCGGGGAGATTCCCGTAAACCGCAGCGCGGTGAGCTCAGACTCCGTTAAGCCTGATCACATGACGCACCATGTGACACCTGCGCCACGTGACATCACTGTTGACATTTTTTTTAAATTCATTATTTATATATTTTCTGCTGCAGATTCTGTTCCCGTAAAGCCTCAGCTGAGCCCGTGACGTCGCCCCTGCAGAAAAACACTCGACTTCCCACAACCTTCTGCAAACACGTGATTTCACACAGATGGAAAATTAATACTGCGCAAACTGCGAGAATACGGTGAGTTTATGGGTCCAGCCGCTCGCAGAAATGTTCAGATTCGACATTTGTGATTTAATTTTACCGTCTGGAAAACAGCGACAGATCCACGAGGGAAATGATTTGGACACAAACATCACAATAAAATATAATAACAAAGAGAAAAAATATATAAAAGGTCCAAACAAATCCTAAATAAGTGGCGAAAATAACAAGAGCTTTAACCTGCAGATACACACATGCAGAGATGCTGTTGTTTTGTATGGAATATTCCGCAGTGTGGCTTTAAACCCTTCTATCGTCACGGAGACCGAACCGGACTAAGTTCCAGGTCAGATCTGTGGAGAGGCGACGCCGCTCACAGTCAGGACGTCTGTAAAACCACCTGTGACTGGATAAATGTAAAGTGGAGCTG
>CM060660.1:39808626-39816126 GCA_030686955.1 Odontamblyopus rebecca | reverse complement strand
AGATGAGAGAGGAAAGAAGAGAGGAGAGGAGATGGAGAGGAAAGAAGAGAAGAAAGGAGAGGAGAGAAAAGAGGAGAGAGAAGAGAGATGGAGTTGAGAGAGGAGAGAGAAGAGGAGAGAGAAGAGAAGAAAGGAGAGAAAAGAGAAGAGAGGAGAGGAGATGGAGAGGAAAGAAGAGAGAAGAGAAGAAAGGAGAGAAGAGAGGAGAGAGAAGAGGAGGAGGGAAGAGAAGAGGGACAAAAGAGAGAAGAGAGGGAGGAGCGAGGGAAAAAGGAAAGAGGGAGAGGAGAGATGGAGCAGAAGAGTAAAAGAGGAGAGAAGAGAGGAGAGGAGGGGCAGATAAACTAAAGCGCTGTAGAGGGAGGACAGGAGGGAGAGAGGAACTGCAGGATCAGCAGGAGGGACGGGACGAGGGGGAATCCCAAACAAACTCGTCGCCGTGGAGACGACCAAGCGATGCTGTGAGGCGTTACCACGGAAACCAAACAGATGCTCCGTCTCCCTCGGCAACAGCAGAGACGCAGATTTATGTTTGATCATTTGAGATTTTATTTGAACTTCAGTTCTGATCCGGAGCTTTCAGAACGTTCACGTTTAATACGATTTTATTTTTTTATTTTATGAGTTTAAAATATTTAAAAGGTGAAAGACGAGGAAGTCCTGACGGTTCTGACGTCAGACCAAAGGCGGCGCTCTGCCTCTGCACAAGGACTGAACCAGGACTGAACCAGGACTAAACCAGGACTAAACCAGGACTAAACCAGGTCTAAAGCAGGACTGAACCAGGACTAAACCAGGACTGAACCAGGACTAAACCAGGACTAAACCAGGACTAAACCAGGACTAAACCAGGACTAAAGCAGGACTGAACTAGGACTGAACCAGGACTGAAGCAGGACTAAACCAGGTCTAAACCAGGACTAAAGCAGGACTGAACCAGGACTAAACCAGGACTAAACCAGGACTAAAGCAGGACTGAACCAGGTCTAAACCAGGACTAAAGCAGGACTGAACTAGGACTGAACCAGGACTGAACCAGGTCTAAACCAGGACTAAACCAGGACTGAACCAGGACTGAACCAGGACTAAAGCAGGACTGAACCAGGACTAAAACCAGGACTGAACCAGGACTGAACCAGGACTAAAGCAGGACTAAAGCAGGACTGAACCAGGACTAAACCAGGACTAAACCAGGACTAAAGCAGGACTGAACCAGGTCTAAACCAGGACTAAAGCAGGACTGAACTAGGATTGAACCAGGACTGAACCAGGTCTAAACCAGGACTAAACCAGGACTGAACCAGGACTGAACCAGGACTAAAGCAGGACTGAACCAGGACTAAAACCAGGACTGAATCAGGACTGAACCAGGACTAAAACCAGGACTGAACCAGGACTAAACCAGTACTAAAGCAGGACTGAACCAGGACTAAAGCAGGACTGAACCAGGTCTAAACCAGGACTGAACCAGGACTGAACCAGGACTGAACCAGGACTAAACCAGGACTGAACCAGGACTAAACATGATGAGGCTCAGTCCTCTATGATGGAGTCAGACTCCAGTTAATCTGCTGAGTTCAGGATTATTCTCACAGATTACGGCGCTCAGAGGATCAGAGGATGATCCCGGGATAATGAGGCACAATTTGGGATCTGAGACTAATTAAAAAGTATTTAAAATTTTAGTAAAAGTATTACAAAATAATAATAATAATAATAATAATGAACCAGGACTGAACAAGAACTAAACCAGGACTAAACCAGGACTAAACAGGGCAGAACCAAACGTCTGTAGAAATGATTAAAATCATGTTGTTTTGTTTTATAACCTCGTGTTTTGTCTGAATTTTTCCCGAGTGAAGCGTTCCATCTGTGTACGAGTCCCTCTGAGCTGTCGGCCAATCAGAGCGCAGGGATTAACCGCAGCAGCCAATCAGAGCGCAGGGTTCCAGAGGGGGGCGGGCTCAGGCGTCTATTGTGTTTTAATTAAACTTAAACAACAGCAGCAGATTGACGAGCGAGGACCCAGACCAGGTCCAGACCGGGTCCAGACCAGGAGCAGAAGGCCGGGGTCTGGGCCATCCATTTAAACACCTGTTACCAACCCGGACCAAACCAGAACTCAACCAGGACTGAACAAAGTCTGAACCAGGACACAGATGTTAAGTTGAACTGTAAAGTCCTGCAGTCTCACATATGTCAGAAGAACTAAACCAGGACTAAACTAGGACTAAACCAGGACTAAACCAGGACTAAAGCAGGACTAAAGCAGGACTAAACCAGGACTAAACCAGGACTAAACCAGGACTAAACCAGGACTAAAGCAGGTCTGAACAAAGAATAAACCAGGACTAAACTAAAACTAACCCAGGTCTAAACCAGACCTAAACCCAGACTAAATGGGGACTGAACCAGGACTAAAACAGGACTAAAACAGGACTGAACCAGGACTAAACCAGGACTAAACCAGGACTAAACCAGAAATAAACCAGGACTAAACAAGAACTAAACCAGCACTAAACCAGGTCTACACCAGGACTAAACCAGGACTAAACCAGAACTAAACCAGCACTAAACCAGGTCTACACCAGGACTAAACAAGGAATAAACCAGGACAGAACCAAGACAAAATCACAACTAACCAAGGGTCCAAAACAAGACTAGGCCAGGTCTAAATCTGGACTAACCCATTACTAAACTTGGACTAGACCAGGTCTAAACCAGTACTTGACCAATACTAGACCAGGACTAAGCCTGATTTAATTCAGGTCTGAACCAGGACTAACCCAGGTCTAAATCAGGACCAAACCAGATCTAAACTGGGCCTAAGGAGTGTGTGTGTAAACAGGACGGGTCAGAGACTCTGGGGCGGGTCAAATGCAGAGGATCATTTGCATATGTCCTGTGCTCATTTGCATATTGGCACAGACTCCGTGTGCAGAGGCTCAACTCTGAGCTTAACCTGTGATGAATCAGACGCTGTAACGACTCGTCCCTTTGTCTCCACCGGGAGAAGAGACGGATCCAGAGAGACTGAGGGACAAACTGCAGATAATACTCCCTACAACTGTACAACTCACTTATGTCACAGATAATACTCCCTACAACTGTACAACTCACTTATGTAACAGATAATACTCCCTACAACTGTACAACTCACTTATGTCACAGATAATACTCCCTACGCGACAAAAAAAAATCTAGTCAAGCTAAAATGACGATAAGATGAACTTTTTGCCATGATTTGAGTAAATTTCACTTGACAAGTGAAATGTTCGGCCAGTGCAGTAAGATTATGTACTTAAAATATGAAAATACATCTTGCTGCACTTAAAGTAAGAAAAACAACAACTTTTTGCACTTAAAATAAAAAATAAAATAAAATGTTGCTTGAATTCAGGAAAAACACTGTCAGATCATTTCACTTGTCAAGTTAAATCTGCTCAAATAAAGTAAAATGTTCTTCATTTAAGTCATTTTAACTTATCTCGATATTGTTTTTTCCAGTGCACAACTTTAAAACAACTCTCCCTGATAACAGATCATCTGGAGGAGGCCTTGATCTGCTGTTTCCATGGAAATGTTGTTCCCTTGGCTGTAACATTCCACATTATGGCATTAAACATCGTCCCTGTCTGCTCCTGCCTGCTCCTGTCTGCTCCTGTCTGCTCCTGTCTGCTCCTGCCTGCTCCTGTCTGCTCCTGTCTGCTCCTGTCTGCTCCTGTCTGCTCCTGTCTGCTCCTGCCTGCTCCTGTCTGCTCCTGCCTGCTCCTGTCTGCTCCTGTCTGCTCCTGTCTGCTCCTGCCTGCTCCTGTCTGCTCCTGTCTGCTCCTGTCTGCTCCTGTCAGTCCAGCAGCTGAGGAAGGCGACAGGTGAGGACTGGGGCCCGGGTCTGGTCCGGGTCCACGGGGGGTCTGTGTCTGGTCTCTGGGGGGGTCTGTGTGAGGATCTGAACCGGTCTGGAGGAGGTCTGCGTTTTACTGCGGGACCCTGTGTGACCCCTGACCTCTGACCCTCTGTTCACACCTCACACAGAGTCACGGGTTCACGGTGAAGCCGCCACTGTTACCGCCGTGTCCTTTGGCAACGCTGCATAAACATTAGATCAGTGAGTCTCTCTGAACATGGAGCTGATCCGAGCGAGAGGAGAGAACAGAGCAAACGCTTTAACCCTAAGACCTGAGGGTAATTTCAGTACATTTCTCCTCGCCTGGACTTTAGTCTTAATGTTCCTTTTAAAACTGCCCCTTTTACCCCTAATGAAGTGTTCTACCTCCTTTTGTTCAGTCCAACCTGTTATTTCACAATCTGCTGCTGTAGTTGTGTCATGAGGCTGTGAGAAAAGCTACAGGACCAGAAATAGAGATGAAAAAAAACAGAAAATAAAATTCACACTCGTTTATACAAAACCCACAGCAAACATGTAGAAACAACTTTTTGGACATAAAAAATGCTTAATTTAGGGCCTGAGCTACAAAAATGCAAAATCTCAAGTCTGTAAGTAAATTAAAAATCTCCTTATTGCCCTAAAAACAAAAAAAGTGCAGTGGCTCCATGACTTTCCTGGTCCAGTCCTGGAAACAGCTCCTGTCAGGTCCAGGGCCAGAGCCACAGCACTTCTGCATTTCCAGGGTGGAAATTACATTTGGATTTGTTCATTTGGACTGAAATAAACCTTTAAATAAAAACAGAAAGAGATGCACAATTACACACACCAAGATGTGTCATTTTCCATGTGTGTGAGAATTAACTCCACTTAGAGCGACTTTTTCCCTCGTTATAAACACACACAGTCAGAGGAGTCGACCATCTTGACTCACTTCACTCTTTGGCAAAGTTTGGCTCGATCAAAATGGACGGAGCGCATGAGTTTGGGGAAAACAAAGTTCCTGTTGGACACTCGTTTTGCTCCCGTCATCACACAGCGTGAGTGTGACGTAGGATAAAGCCGCAGAAATGTACGGAAACCTCTATGTCTGCACTTTCAGAGGGGAAAAGGACGTTTCTGTCTTTTACACTTACAAAGTTCTGCGGTTATAGAAACATATTCCTCTGTGTCGTATATGATGTCGTAGGTCTTCGAGGGTTAAGGTAAATAAAAGAATTCTGAACTCCACTCTAAAGTGCACTGAGGCTAAAATATGTGCACCGCAAAAAAGCTCAGCCAAAATGTAAAATCTAAATGATTAAAGTTGAACTCTGGCACATCTGAAGCTAAAGTCGTTTCTAGAGGAGGTTGAATTCTGTCAGAAGCGTAAAAACGGCACAGATCAGTGTTTCCTCGGTGGAGATCTCACTGTGGCAGTGAGTCTGTCAAGGCAACAAACTAGTGCAGTGATGGGGGCAAGTTCTGAACTTCCACGTAAAACTGAAGCAGCTTAACTCCACTTTAACCCATCTGACAACAGCCACGAGTCTAACAAACCAAACGCTCTGCCTGGTTCACTCATTAGTGTCTGGAAACGTTCAACGTGAAAACTTCATAAGCACCTCACACTTCCCTCTGTTGCTTCAGGCAGGTTTGTGATGAGGGAACGACGTTAGAACACAGGAGAAAGCTAAAAAAAAGTATATACTGTATTTTTCGGACCATAAGCCGCTCTGAAAACCCTTTAGTTTTCTCCAAAATCGTCAGTGTGTCTTAGGTATGAAAAAATAGCCGGTCATTGAGCCACAAAACACGTTATATATTTTTTGCAGAATATCTCTAAACTTCAGATCCTCAGATGTTTCTCCTCCTCGTTCTGTGCTGTCCTGGTTTAGTCCTGGTTTAGTCCTGGTTTAGTCCTGGTTTAGTCCAGGTTCAGGTTTAGGTCAGACATTCCAGTAGTCGGGTCCTGGTCTAGACTTTAAGAATGTGAGGAAAAAGTGAAACTTCAGCTAAAGCAGAACTGAACCAGGACTGAACCAGGACTGAACCAGGTCTGAACCAGGACTGAACCAGGTCTACACCAGGTCTACACCAGGTCTACACCAGGTCTAAACCAGGTCTAACCCACACTCAGACTCGTGCTTCTTGTGTCAGACTCTCAGCTGATTTTGTTTGTACGTTTTTCATAACACATTCTTCTCATTCCTCAGGCTCTGATCCTCCTCTCTCTCTCTCTCTCTTTCTCTCTCTTTCTCTCTCTCTCTCTCTCTCTCTCTCTCTCTCTCTCTCTCTCTGTCTCTCTGTCTCTCTCTCTCTTTCTCTCTCTGTCTCTCTCTCTCTCCCTCTCTCTCTCTCTCTCTCTCTCTCTTTGGGCGAGTTTCAAACCTCCAGACGCTTCTGTGTTTACGGAGGAGATACAGACAGTTCCAGGAAAAAGACACTTCTGCAGAAACCATAACAGACAGAGAGAAAGAAGAGAGGCGAGAGGCGAGGAGGAGAGGAGAGAGGGGAGGAGGAGGAGGAGAGGGAGAGGAGGAGGAGAGAGGAGAGGAGAGGAGGAGGAGAGGAGAGAGGAGAGGAGAGGAGAGAGGAGAGGAGGAGGAGAGGAGAGGAGGAGGAGAGGAGATGAGAGAGGAGAGGAGGAGGGGAGGGGAGGAGAGAGAGGAGGAGAGGAGAGGAGGAGAAAGGAGAGGAGGAGAGGAGAGGAGAGGAGGAGACAGGAGAGGAGAGAAGGAGAGGAGGAGAGAGAAAAGGAGAGGAGGAGAAAGGAGAGAGGAGGAGAGAGGAGAGGAGAGAAGGAGAGAGAAAAGGAGAGAGGAGAGGAGTGAGTCACAGGAAACAGAAACAGACGGGACTAAACGAAAACTGTTTACGTGTTTTTACTGTTTGTGATACAAGACTCATGAGGTCCAGACCAGGGCCAGACCAGGGCCAGACCAGGACCAGACCAGGACCAGACCAGGGCCAGACCAGGACCAGGGCCAGACCAGGACCAGACCAGGGCCAGACCAGGACCAGGGCCAGACCAGGACCAGGACCAGACCAGGACCAGGACCAGACCAGGACCAGGACCAGGACCAGACCAGGACCAGACCTGAGCCAGAGTCTGAGCCAGGAGGATTGTTCTGTCTGTACTGACGGCTCTGACTCTCTTATCTTATGTTATGTCATCAGAGGTATAATACTCCCTACAACAGAACCACACCCAGACCGGGCCGGACTGGACTGGACCGGACCGGACTGGACCGGACCGGACTGGACCGGACCGGACCGGACTGGACCGGACTGGACCGGACCGGACTGGACCGGACTGGACCGGACCGGACTGGACCGGACTGGACCGGACCGGACTGGACTGGACCGGACTGCTCCGTGTCTGTTCTGACGTAAATAAATCGTCTGCGTCTCATTTCACGTCGACGCATCTTCCACAGTGTCACGTCTTTGTCTGGAATGTTCCACAGTGCGGCATTACACAGACACAAACACAAACCCCAGCAGGCCGGGGTACAGGTCAGATCTGTGCAGAGGCGAGCGCAGAACCTACAGTGTGTTTGTCAAAGTATTTTCATTTTGTCATAAAAAACCACACACTTGTATTGCACAAATGGAGACAGGTCAGTTTAATG
>CM060660.1:39576126-39801126 GCA_030686955.1 Odontamblyopus rebecca | reverse complement strand
CAGGCTCCTCCAGTATGAGCGAGTACGAGGCTCCGCCCCCAGGCTCCTCCAGTACGAGCGAGTACGAGGCTCCGCCCCCAGGCTCCTCCAGTACGAGCGAGTACGAGGCTCCGCCCCCAGGCTCCTCCAGTACGAGCGAGTACGAGGCTCCGCCCCCAGGCTCCCGCACAATAATCTTCTGTAAATACACAAAAACATGACACAGGAAAGTGACAAACCTGATGTGACGTGTTCTTACTCTGAGCAGGTTCGCCTCTCCACAGACCTGAGCTGGAACCTGGGGCCATTACTCTGCTTGTCTCCATGGTGATAAGCTGCACTGCGGAACATTCCAGGCAAAACAATAACGTCTCCAGGAAGAGCAGAAAAGAGTTACAGGAGAACTGAACCAGGTCTAAACCAGGACTAAACCAGGACTAAACCAGGACTAAACCAGGACTGAACCAGGACTAAACCAGGACTGAACCAGGACTAAACCAGGACTGAACTAGGACTAAACCAGGACTAAACCAGGACTGAACCAGGAGTAAACCAGGACTAAATCAGGACTAAACCAGGACTGAACTAGGACTAAACCAGGACTAAACCAGGAATAAACCAGGACTGAACCAGGACCGAACCAGGACTAAACCAGGACCGAACCAGGACTAAACCAGGACTGAACCAGGACCGAACCAGGACTAAACCAGGACTGAACCAGGACTGAACCAGGACTGAACCAGGACTAAACCAGGACTGAACCAGGACTGAACTAGGACTAAACCAGGACTGAACCAGGACTGAAGCAGGACTGAATCAGGACTGAACTAGGACTGAACCAGGACTAAACCAGGACTGAATCAGGACTAAACCAGGACTGAATCAGGACTAAACCAGGACTAAATCAGGACTGAACCAGGACTAAATTTATTTTTTTCTGCATAAAACATAAATGTGTAGGTTATGTTCCGCTGGGAGGGCATCAGGGGCATTTGGCTGCGTATTCAGTTGTTTTAATTACAGACCTGAGCAGAGACCCCCGCCCAGAGCACAGGGGCCCAAACCCCAAACCCCGGGCCCCAAAACCAGACTGAAAACCACAGACCCCCGTCCCCTCCTCTGCTCTGGAGCTCCGGGGCCCCCACAGCACGAGCCGACCCCAGAGAGAGGCCCCCGAACCAGGCCAGACCCCAGACCCCCTCCCCTAGATCAAAGCCACCACAGCCCACAGAGCCAAACGACAGCAGCAGCACTTAGGGCGTGGTTCAGTCCTGGTTTAGTCCTGATTTAGTCCTGATTTAGTCCTGGTTCAGTCCTGGTTCAGTCCTGGTTCAGTCCTGGTTCAGTCCAGGTTCAGTCCTGGTTCAGTCCTGGTTCAGTCCTGGTTCAGTCCTGGTTTAGTCCTGGTTTAGTCCTGGTTCAGTCCTGGTTCAGTCCTGGTTTAGTCCTGATTTAGTCCTGGTTCAGTCCTGGTTCAGTCCTGGTTTAGTCCTGGTTCAGTCCTGGTTCAGTCCTGGTTTAGTCCTGGTTCAGTCCTGGTTTAGTCCTGGTTCAGTCCTGGTTTTGTGCACTTTTACAGCACATTGGTCACAACTTTACTTAAAAAATAAAATGTTTCATGACGTCTCTTTTCTCAAAATTCTCTAAATTACATGAGCATGAGAGTGGGGGTATCTGGGGTGGGGGTATCTGGGGTGGGGGTATTTGTGGGCGGGGTATCTGGGGCGGGGGTATTTGTGGTTGGGTATTTGGGGCGGGGGTATTTGTGGGTGGGGTATCTGGGGCGGGGTCGGGCCTGTGGGGTTTGGGTGGGTCTGTCTGGAGGAGCAGAGGATTATGGGACGTCTGTGGGTTTGGGTTTTGGGTCATGGACAGAACTGTTAGAACATTTGACCCGATCTGAAGAGTCTCCGGGTTACACCTGTCAGGACTAAACCAGGACTAAACCAGGACTGAACCAGGACTAAACCAGGACTAAATCAGGACTAAACCAGGACTGAACCAGGACTAAACCGGGACTAAACCAGGACTAAACCAGGACTAAACCGGGACTAAACCAGGACTAAATCAGGACTGAACCAGGACTAAACCGGGACTAAACCGGGACTAAACCAGGACTGAACCAGGACTAAACCAGGACTAAATCAGGACTGAACCAGGACTAAACCAGGACTAAACCAGGACTAAACCAGGACTAAACCAGGACTAAATCAGGACTGAACCAGGACTGAACCAGGACTAAACCGGGACTAAACCAGGACTGAACCAGGACTGAACTGGGACTGAACCGGGACTAAACCGGGACTAAATCAGGACTGAACCAGGACTGAACCGGGACTAAACCAGGACTGAACCAGGCCTAAACCAGGACTAAACCAGGACTGAACCAGGACTAAACTGGGACTAAACCAGGACTGAACCGGGACTGAACCGGGACTGAACCGGGACTAAACCAGGACTAAATCAGGACTGAACCGGGACTGAACCGGGACTAAACCAGGACTGAACCGGGACTAAACCGGGACTGAACCGGGACTGAACCGGGACTAAACCGGGACTGAACCGGGACTAAACCGGGACTAAACCGGGACTAAACCAGGACTGAACCAGGACTAAACCAGGACTGATCTTTAGTTCAGTCTTTTCAGTCTTTTGTCCTCACTCCTCTTCCTCTCTCCTCTTCCTCACTCCTCTTCCTCTCTCCTCTTCCTCACTCCTCTTCCTCACTCCTCTTCCTCTCTCCTCTTCCTCTCTCCTCTTCCTCACTCCTCTTCCTCACTCCTCTTCCTCTCTCCTCTTCCTCACTCCTCTTCCTCTCTCTTCCTCTCTCCTCTTCCTCTCTCCTCTTCCTCACTCCTCTTCCTCTCCTCTTCCTGTCTCCTCTTCCTCACTCCTCTTCCTCTCTCCTCTTCCTCTTTCCTCTTCCTCACTCCTCTTCCTCTCTCCTCTTCCTCACTCCTCTTCCTCTCTCCTCTTCCTCTCTCCTCTTCCTCTCTCCTCTTCCTCTCTCCTCTTCCTGTCTCCTCTTCCTCCCTCCTCTTCCTCTCTCCTCTTTCTCCCTCCTCTTCCTCTCTCCTCTTCCTCCCCCCTCTTCCTCTCTCCTCTTCCTCACTCCTCTTCCTCTCTCCTCTTCCTCACTCCTCTTCCTCTCTCCCTCTTTCTTTCTCCTCTTTTTCCTCCGTCGTTCCGTTCTCTCTTTGTTCTATAAATTTCTTTTGTGGTTATTTTTATTCTGAGCTAAATTTACTCCGACTCGAGGTTCCTCCACAAACCACCGCGGCCCCTCCCTCCCCATTAGTCCCCCCGAGTCCGGTTATGATCCTGGTCCAGTCCTGGATCAGTTCCACATGCCCCTCCCTCCCCTTTAGTCCTGTTCCCCAATCCTGGTTTAGTCCTTGTTTAGTCCTGGTTCAGTCCTGGTTTAGTCCTGGTTCAGTCCTGGTTCAGTCCTGGTTTAGTCCTGGTTTAGTCCTGGTTCAGTCCTGGTTCAGTCCTGGTTTAGTCCTGGTTTAGTCTTTATAAATATTTTTCTTTTCTGTTTTTATCGCTTCATTTCTGAACGTGTCACTGCTTTGTGCCGTCACCGTGGAAACTGCCTCCTCCCGTCGCCGCGGTGACCAGCATCCTCCCGTCTCCATGGAAACACACTCCCTTCACTACGGAAAAACAGCACGTGCTCCGAGGAGCGGCCATTTTGTTCCACTGGTTTCACTTAAAAAGCTTCACTGTGTAACTTTTTCTGTTTTTTGCTTTGGAATGTTCCGCTGTATCTGTCGCTATGGCAACACTGACACCAACATGGCTGATTCACAGGTCTGGTCTGTGGAGAGGCGAGCACATTTGTTTAGTAGAGTTTAGGATAGATGAGTTTAATGCCACACTGTGGAACATTGCAGACAATCAGCATCGTCATGGAAACCAGCAGGAAGTGGACTCAACAGAGGAAATGTTACATAGTGCAGCTTTAACGTCTTATATTATTGGCTTTAATAATATTGAAAGACCCAAAGAAAGTCCTAAGAACTAAACCAGGACTGAACCAGGACTAAACCAGGACTAAACCAGGACTAAACCAGGACTGAACCAGGACTAAACCAGGACTGAACCAGGACTGAACCAGGACTAAACCAAGACTGAACCAGGACTGAACCAGGACTGAACCAGGACTGAACCAGGACTAAACCAAGACTGAACCAGGACTGAACCAGGACTAAACCAGAACTAAACCAGGACTGAATCAGGACTAAACCAGGACTCAGCAAAATGAGGATCTAATTTTTATTTCTAATTTCGATATGAGTTTTATTTTCGATTCTGGTCCAAACTTTAGTAAAATTGACGTTATGAACAATTTTAAAACTCCAGAATTTTGCGTTTGAGACGAATATTCTGAATCTATTTTAACTTCAGTGTTTTTGCTCGAGAGGAAAAAAAAGCACACGGAGGGAAACTGTGACATCACGAGATCCTGAAGACGTCACCGACCAAATATGGGCAAAAAGAGATGAGAGGAATAAAGACGTGAGTCAGAGAAGAGGAAGAGAGAGAGAGGGAGGGATGGAGAGAGGAGGAGGAAGAGGAGAGAGAGGGATGGAGAGAGGAGGAGGAAGAGGAGAGAGAGGGATGGATGGAGAGAGGAGGAGGAAGAGGAGAGAGAGATGGAGGGATGGAGAGAGGAGGAGGAAGAGGAGGAGGAGAGAGAGAGGGAGGGATGGAGAGAGGAGGAGGAAGAGGAGAGAGAGGGATGGAGAGAGGAGGAGGAAGAGGAGGAGGAGAGAGAGAGGGATGGATGGAGAGAGGAGGAGGAGAGAGGGAGGGATGGATGGAGAGAGGAGGAGGAAGAGGAGGAGGAGAGAGAGGGAGGGATGGATGGAGAGAGGAGGAGGAAGAGGAGGAGGAGAGAGGGAGGGATGGATGGAGAGAGGAGGAGGAGAGAGGGAGGGATGGAGAGAGGAGGAGAGAGGGAGGGAGGGATGGATGGATGGAGAGAGGAGGAGGAAGAGGAGGAGAGAGAGAGGGATGGAGAGAGGAGGAGGAAGAGGAGGAGGAGAGGGGCAGAAAGAGGAGGAGAAGAGGAAGGAGAGAGGGGCAGAAAGAGGAAGAGAGAGAGAGGGAGGGATGGAGAGAGGAGGAGGAAGAGGAGGAGAGAGGGAGAACATGGGATTAAGACAGTGCGAAGAAAAGAGGAGGGAGAGAGGGGAAGGGAGGAGGAAGAGTGAAGAAGGGAGGAGAATGTAGAGGAGGGAGAGAGGGATGAAGAGGAGGAGGAGTGGGAAAAATACAGAAAACAAATGTGTGAACAAACAAAAACTACAATGAATTATATAAGACGTTACACAAGAACTGAAAGAGAAAGAGAAGAGGAGGAGGAGGAGTAAAGAAAGATACTACGATTTATATAATGCACTGGATAAGAACTGGACTGGGACTAAACCAGGTCTAAACCAGGTTTAGTCCTAGTTTAGACCTGGTTTAGTCCTGGTTTAGGCCTGGTTTAGACCTGGCTTAGACCTGGTTTAGTCCTGGTTTAGATCTGGTTTAGTCCTGGTTTAGGCCTGGTTTAGTCCTGGTTTAGTCCTGGTTTAGGCCTGGTTTAGTCCTGGTTTAGACCTGGTTTAGTCCTGGTTTAGACCTGGTTTAGTCCTGGTTTAGTCCTGGTTTAGTCCTGGTTTAGACCTGGTTTAGTCCTGGTTTAGACCTGGTTTAGTCCTGGTTTAGGCCTGGTTTAGACCTGGTTTAGTCCTGGTTTAGGCCTGGTTTAGTCCTGGTTTAGGCCTGGTTTAGTCCTGGTTTAGACCTGGTTTAGTCCTGGTTTAGACCTGGTTTAGTCCTGGTTTAGTCCTGGTTTAGTCCTGGTTTAGACCTGGTTTAGTCCTGGTTTAGTCCTGGTTTAGGCCTGGTTTAGTCCTGGTTTAGGCCTGGTTTAGTCCTGGTTTAGACCTGGTTTAGTCCTGGTTTAGACCTGGTTTAGTCCTGGTTTAGTCCTGGTTTAGTCCTGGTTTAGCCCTGGTTTAGTCCTGGTTTAGACCTGGTTTAGTCCTGGTTTAGGCCTGGTTTAGACCTGGTTTAGTCCTGGTTTAGGCCTGGTTTAGTCCTGGTTTAGACCTGGTTTAGTCCTGGTTTAGGCCTGGTTTAGACCTGGTTTAGTCCTGGTTTAGGCCTGGTTTAGTCCTGGTTTAGACCTGGTTTAGTCCTGGTTTAGTCCTGGTTTAGTCCTGGTTTAGACCTGGTTTAGTCCTGGTTTAGACCTGGTTTAGTCCTGGTTTAGGCCTGGTTTAGACCTGGTTTAGTCCTGGTTTAGACCTGGTTTAGTCCTGGTTTAGACCTGGTTTAGTCCTGGTTTAGACCTGGTTTAGTCCTGGTTTAGGCCTGGTTTAGTCCTGGTTTAGACCTGGTTTAGTCCTGGTTTAGTCCTGGTTTAGACCTGGTTTAGTCCTGGTTTAGACCTGGTTTAGTCTTGGTTTAGTCCTGGTTTAGGCCTGGTTTAGGCCTGGTTTAGTCCTGGTTTAGGCCTGGTTTAGGCCTGGTTTAGTCCTGGTTTAGGCCTGGCTTAGACCTGGTTTAGTCCTGGTTTAGTCCTGGTTTAGGCCTGGCTTAGACCTGGTTTAGGCCTGGTTTAGATCTGGTTTAGGCCTGGTTTAGTCCTGGTTTAGACCTGGTTTAGGCCTGGGTTAGACCTGGTTTAGTCCTGGTTTAGACCTGGTTTAGTCCTGGTTTAGACCTGGTTTAGACCTGGTTTAGGCCTGGTTTAGACCTGGTTTAGTCCTGGTTTAGACCTGGTTTAGTCCTGGTTTAGGCCTGGTTTAGTCCTGGTTTAGACCTGGTTTAGTCCTGGTTTAGACCTGGTTTAGTCCTGGTTTAGTCCTGGTTTAGTCCTGGTTTAGACCTGGTTTAGTCCTGGTTTAGACCTGGTTTAGTCCTGGTTTAGGCCTGGTTTAGACCTGGTTTAGTCCTGGTTTAGACCTGGTTTAGTCCTGGTTTAGACCTGGTTTAGGCCTGGTTTAGTCCTGGTTTAGGCCTGGTTTAGTCCTGGTTTAGACCTGGTTTAGTCCTGGTTTAGACCTGGTTTAGTCCTGGTTTAGTCCTGGTTTAGTCCTGGTTTAGACCTGGTTTAGTCCTGGTTTAGACCTGGTTTAGTCCTGGTTTAGGCCTGGTTTAGACCTGGTTTAGTCCTGGTTTAGGCCTGGTTTAGGCCTGGTTTAGTCCTGGTTTAGGCCTGGTTTAGACCTGGTTTAGACCTGGTTTAGTCCTGGTTTAGACCTGGTTTAGTCCTGGTTTAGTCCTGGTTTAGTCCTGGTTTAGACCTGGTTTAGTCCTGGTTTAGTCCTGGTTTAGGCCTGGTTTAGTCCTGGTTTAGGCCTGGTTTAGTCCTGGTTTAGACCTGGTTTAGTCCTGGTTTAGACCTGGTTTAGTCCTGGTTTAGTCCTGGTTTAGTCCTGGTTTAGACCTGGTTTAGTCCTGGTTTAGACCTGGTTTAGTCCTGGTTTAGGCCTGGTTTAGACCTGGTTTAGTCCTGGTTTAGGCCTGGTTTAGTCCTGGTTTAGGCCTGGTTTAGTCCTGGTTTAGGCCTGGTTTAGTCCTGGTTTAGTCCTGGTTTAGTCCTGGTTTAGACCTGGTTTAGTCCTGGTTTAGACCTGGTTTAGTCCTGGTTTAGGCCTGGTTTAGACCTGGTTTAGTCCTGGTTTAGACCTGGTTTAGTCCTGGTTTAGACCTGGTTTAGTCCTGGTTTAGACCTGGTTTAGTCCTGGTTTAGGCCTGGTTTAGTCCTGGTTTAGACCTGGTTTAGTCCTGGTTTAGTCCTGGTTTAGACCTGGTTTAGTCCTGGTTTAGACCTGGTTTAGTCCTGGTTTAGTCCTGGTTTAGGCCTGGTTTAGTCCTGGTTTAGACCTGGTTTAGTCCTGGTTTAGACCTGGTTTAGTCCTGGTTTAGGCCTGGTTTAGACCTGGTTTAGTCCTGGTTTAGTCCTGGTTTAGGCCTGGTTTAGACCTGGTTTAGGCCTGGTTTAGTCCTGGTTTAGACCTGGTTTAGTCCTGGTTTAGACCTGGTTTAGTCCTGGTTTAGTCCTGGTTTAGACCTGGTTTAGACCTGGTTTAGTCCTGGTTTAGACCTGGTTTAGTCCTGGTTTAGGCCTGGTTTAGGCCTGGTTTAGTCCTGGTTTAGGCCTGGTTTAGTCCTGGTTTAGGCCTGGTTTAGTCCTGGTTTAGACCTGGTTTAGTCCTGGTTTAGACCTGGTTTAGTCCTGGTTTAGTCCTGGTTTAGTCCTGGTTTAGACCTGGTTTAGTCCTGGTTTAGACCTGGTTTAGTCCTGGTTTAGGCCTGGTTTAGACCTGGTTTAGTCCTGGTTTAGACCTGGTTTAGTCCTGGTTTAGACCTGGTTTAGTCCTGGTTTAGACCTGGTTTAGTCCTGGTTTAGGCCTGGTTTAGTCCTGGTTTAGACCTGGTTTAGTCCTGGTTTAGTCCTGGTTTAGACCTGGTTTAGTCCTGGTTTAGACCTGGTTTAGTCCTGGTTTAGTCCTGGTTTAGGCCTGGTTTAGTCCTGGTTTAGACCTGGTTTAGTCCTGGTTTAGACCTGGTTTAGTCCTGGTTTAGACCTGGTTTAGACCTGGTTTAGTCCTGGTTTAGTCCTGGTTTAGGCCTGGTTTAGTCCTGGTTTAGTCCTGGTTTAGACCTGGTTTAGTCCTGGTTTAGACCTGGTTTAGTCCTGGTTTAGGCCTGGTTTAGACCTGGTTTAGTCCTGGTTTAGACCTGGTTTAGTCCTGGTTTAGACCTGGTTTAGTCCTGGTTTAGACCTGGTTTAGTCCTGGTTTAGGCCTGGTTTAGTCCTGGTTTAGACCTGGTTTAGTCCTGGTTTAGTCCTGGTTTAGACCTGGTTTAGTCCTGGTTTAGACCTGGTTTAGTCCTGGTTTAGTCCTGGTTTAGTCCTGGTTTAGACCTGGTTTAGTCCTGGTTTAGACCTGGTTTAGTCCTGGTTTAGGCCTGGTTTAGACCTGGTTTAGTCCTGGTTTAGCCCTGGTTTAGTCCTGGTTTAGGCCTGGTTTAGTCCTGGTTTAGACCTGGTTTAGTCCTGGTTTAGACCTGGTTTAGTCCTGGTTTAGTCCTGGTTTAGTCCTGGTTTAGACCTGGTTTAGTCCTGGTTTAGACCTGGTTTAGTCCTGGTTTAGGCCTGGTTTAGACCTGGTTTAGACCTGGTTTAGGCCTGGTTTAGTCCTGGTTTAGGCCTGGTTTAGTCCTGGTTTAGACCTGGTTTAGTCCTGGTTTAGACCTGGTTTAGTCCTGGTTTAGTCCTGGTTTAGACCTGGTTTAGACCTGGTTTAGTCCTGGTTTAGACCTGGTTTAGTCCTGGTTTAGGCCTGGTTTAGACCTGGTTTAGTCCTGGTTTAGACCTGGTTTAGACCTGGTTTAGACCTGGTTTAGTCCTGGTTTAGGCCTGGTTTAGTCCTGGTTTAGACCTGGTTTAGTCCTGGTTTAGTCCTGGTTTAGACCTGGTTTAGTCCTGGTTTAGACCTGGTTTAGTCCTGGTTTAGTCCTGGTTTAGACCTGGTTTAGTCCTGGTTTAGACCTGGTTTAGTCCTGGTTTAGACCTGGTTTAGACCTGGTTTAGTCCTGGTTTAGACCTGGTTTAGGCCTGGTTTAGACCTGGTTTAGGCCTGGTTTAGTCCTGGTTTAGGCCTGGTTTAGTCCTGGTTTAGGCCTGGTTTAGTCGAAGTTTCCCCTGAAACTCTCTTAAACCTTCAAATGTAATTGAGGTTTCACAGGATCAGGTCACTGCTTTACTAAAGAAAGTAAAGACGGGGAAGGCCAGGGGTCCTGATGCCATCTGTGGGCACAGACTGCACCACTGTGCCCAGGGAAGGCCAGGGGTCCTGATGCCATCTGTGGGCACAGACTGCACCACTGTGCCCAGGGAAGGCCAGGGGTCCTGATGCCATCTGTGGGCACCGACTGCACCACTGTGCCCAGGGAAGGCCAGGGGTCCTGATGCCATCTGTGGGCACAGACTGCACCACTGTGCCACCCAGCTCAGTGCTGTTTTCACTAGACTGTTTCAAATGTGCCGATCTTGGTCAAATTCCTTCTCTGTGGAAGACATGGACAGTTCCTCCTCTCCCTAAATCGAACAAATCAAAGGAGTTGTTTGAGTTCAGGCCAGTGGCACATCTCACATCTTTAGTCATGAAGACTTTGGAACAGATTTTAAAGACTCAGATCTTGTTTTTAACTGAAGGGAAATTGGATCCACTACAGTTTGCGTATCAGCCCAATAAGGGAGTGGAGGATGCTAAACTTTTTTTATTGAACAGTGTCTATAAGCACCTTGAAAATGCCAAGGCACATGTGAGACTTTTATTTGCGGACTTTTCCTCTGCTTTTAACAAAACGCAGCCCCATGTCCTGATTCAAAGACTGGCTTCAGATTTTAATCTTCCGGACCAGCTCCTTTTATTGATTTTAAACTTTCTCACCGACCGGGTCCAGCGTGTTTTTGTCAATGGACGATTGTCTCCTCCCTCTGTCTCTAACACTGGATCACCTCAAGGTTGTGTGCTGTCACCTCTCCTTTTTATTTTGTACACAGACAGCTGCAGATCCTCAGAGGAAAACAGATTTCTCATCAAATTTTCGGATGACACGGTCCTGGTGTCACTACTTTCAGGATCTGAGGAGAATCATGGCCCTGCGCTGGGGCAGTTTGTTGCGCTGGGGCAGTTTGTCCAATGGTGTGAGGACAACTATCTGGATTTAAATGTTGCTAAAACCAAGGAGATGGTCATTGATTTTAGACGCGCACCTTCTCACAGTGTTAGTGTCATCCACAGTGATGTTGTTGAAATTGTCGACAGTTACAAATATCTGGGCACTGTGATGGACAAGAAACTGAAATTTGACATAAACACTGAAACCACTGTTAAACGAGGGCAGCAGAGAATGTATTTAATGTAAACAAAACTATTCTCAACAACTTTTCTTGTTCTTTTATTGAAAGTCTGCTCACTTTCTCCATCATTTGCTGGTTCCAGTCCCTGTCCTTGAAGGATAAAAACAAACTGCAGAACATTGTTAAAACTTGCTCAAAAATCACAGGGGTCAAACTGAGGGAGGAGCGTCTCTGTGGGAGGAGCGAGTGTCTCCTGGCTCCGCCCCTTCATCCTCTGACTCCTGACTTTATCCTGATGCCTTCAGGACGTCGTTTTTATGCTCCGGTACCGAAGACTAACCGCTTCTCCAATTCTTTTGTGCCTTCAGCTGTTAAACTGCTAAATTCTGAGGGTTGTGTTTTTTGTCATATGTATATTGTTCTTATATTGTTCTTTGAGTTCCACTTGTGTCTGTAATGGTCTGACACACTGTGTGTTTGTGCGGGTGAGAAGTGAGAACTGCTCTGTGAAAGCTGCAAACGAACTGCCCTCTGGGATCAATAAAGTTTTCTGATTCTGATTCTGATTCTGAAAGTATCAGACCTGAACCTCAGACTTCCTCTTTCTCTGTTTCTGTTTCTGTCTCTTCTTTCGCTCACTGCAACATCCCCAGTTTAGTCCTGGTTTAGTCCTGGTTTAGACCTGGTTTAGACCTGGTTTAGTCCTGGTTTAGTCCTGGTTTAGACATGATTTAGTCCTGGTTTAGTCCTGGTTTAGTCCTGGTTTCTCCTCCTGTTTCAGAGCCTTGTGGTCGTAGGTTCTATTCCCGTGTGAGGCCTCTGTGGAGTTTGCATGTTCTCCCCGTGTCTGTGGGTTACACACACTGTTTCTGTTGTGTATTTTGTGTATTTTGTGGTAATTGTGGTACTTTTTGTTGCAACACTGACATTTCCCCACTGTTACACAGATAAAGACGTATCTTAAAGTTTGAGTGATTCTTCTGCTGCTACAAAAACTACAAAAACCTCTTTGTCCCTCAGACTTCGGGCCTGAGGCTGAATCTTTGTCATGTGCCTCAGTCATGAGACCCCGAAAACCCGACCAGGACTTCCTCCGGTCTGACTCTGGTCTAACCCGGTCTGTCTCAGGTCTAACCCGGTCTGTCTCAGGTCTAACCCGGTCTGTCTCAGGTCTAACCCGGTCTGTCTCAGGTCTAACCCGGTCTGTCTCAGGTCTAACCCGGTCTGTCTCTGGTCTAACCCGGTCTGTCTCAGGTCTAACCCGGTCTGTCTCAGGTCTAACCCGGTCTGTCTCAGGTCTAACCCGGTCTGTCTCAGGTCTAACCCGGTCTGTCTCTGGTCTAACCCGGTCTGTTTCTGGTCTAACCCTGGACTTTGGGATCAGGTTTCAGGTCTTTGAGGCTCTAATTTTCTCAGCTCTCGTGTGTTTGATCACAGCTCGGTGATAAAGTCGGACCAGAGGCTCTTAGACTTTAAACTTCACAAACATGTTTATGATCACTGAAAATGTCTTTTTTTGCTCGACAGTTCGTATGAAGGGAAAATATTAAGAAAGAAATGACACAAATCATGAGTTGGATGTGAGTCTGATCCCTGCTGAAGCCCTGAGCTTCACTGATCCCTGGGGTTCGATCGAACAGGTGAAGAACCACCGGCTTCAGGTTCTAAGTGTTTCAGGAGAATGTGGCGTCTTCAGCCTGAACTGAAACCGGTCGCCGCAGGTTTAAAAAACGTTACAGAACTGTTCGATTGGTGCGTTTATGCTACGTTCTCCTGTTCCTGGGACTAAAGCTAAACCCGACCTCCACCTCGAGATGGAACAGAAAATCAGACGTTGGTTCTGAAACACAAACTCGGGCTCGTTCGGTGCAGATGGAGTCGGTTGGATTTACGTCACAGCAGAAACGTCGGCGCTCACAGAAAACGGGAGAATCGTCTTCTGTTCATTTGGTGTTCAGTTGTGTCTGTGCAGAGAAAGTGTTTTCTAATTTAGATTTTTTTCCACATCATTCGACAGTAACAAGTTTTTTTCTGAACATCTAAGAGCCAAACTGACGGCTTTGAGTCGCCGACGTGACCCAACAAACTCCAACAGGATTTATCAGATTTGTCCGACTGTTGAAATGGAACGAATTATAAACAGACGCCTGTAAAAGCGTCTCAGATTTATCCAGTACGACACAACAGAACAGGGGAAACCCTCAGATTCCCCATTTTATTACCATTATTTTTAATGATCCATTTCTTTATGCAGCAGATCAGAGGAATTCTGGAAATGAAATAATTGGACCAAAACAGGAGGCGTCAGATTTGTTCATTTCATGGACTCTTTTATTGCACATTTTCATCATTACAGAAACATTTCAGCTTTTCATTGTTGTGACTTAAAAACCTGGTGCTGTGAAATATATTACATCTGTTTGCATAAATAATTCACCACACGGTGAAACACACGATTCAGTCCCAGAGGCCGTTGAGCAACACACCTTCCCCACACTTTACCTCGGATTCACCGTTTGTTAAAAGTTAAATATCGTTGCCGTTTCTGAACCCGTCGCACTGCCTGTGCTGGACCCGGAGGTCGGCAGTTTGATTCCTGACGTGGCGCCTTTTAGCAAGACGCCCGTTTCCATCTCGTAAAACACTGGTTACTGGTTACAAGCATCACGTAACACTGAATACTTTATACTGCTGCGGTTCGATTCCCGCCGTCGTGTCCTCGGGCGAGACACTACGTAGTAAAACACTGGTTACACTGATATTGCAGTCGTGTCCCGTTCCACATTAAAAACATGAGATTACAGCGTCCGTCTTGTTTCCCATCTTTTCCTTCATCAAACTCTCTTCTGATTGGCCCGTGTGAGTCACGTGACCATTCCCGAAAACCGTTCACCCGCGTGGGAACTGCCCGCTCTTCTTTTTTCGGGCGTAGAACCGTCCCCGGCCCCACCTGCAGACGCCCCTAAGCCCCGCCTCTCCAGGGTGAGAGGTCGCGGGGAAGCGCCGCGATTGGTCGACGGAGGATTTCGCGTCACATTTTTGGACTTTTTTCCCGGTGGAGTTTTCGGGCGCGTGTTCAGCGGGCCTGGAGCTCCAGCGCCGGGACCCACTGGTTCTTCCCTCGGCTCTCGGCGCAGAAGCTGCTGATGTCGGCCAGAGCCTGGCACTGCAGCGGCTCCACCGGGGGGTTCTGGGGAGGCACAAAACCACAGCTCAGACTTCAGCTTCGATTTTGGGTTTAGATTTTAACTCAGAAACTCTGAAAAACTGAACATTTAAAAGCAACTTCAAGGTCAATTTCAGAAGGACCAAACGCCGACCAAAATATTTACTTATTTCATAAACATTTTCTCAATTTTAAAATGGTTGGTATAAATACAACTGTGAAAAGAGTAACTATTTTTTGTTTGTTTTTATGGTCATTTTCAAACATGATTTGTGTATTTTTGGCAAAATAAATGATTTATGCTCATTGTTACTGTTGGGAGGATCAGATTAGTCAAAAGTAGTTATAGTCCTGTTTTAGTCCTGGTTTAGACCCGTTTTAGTCCTGGTTTAGACCCGATTTAGTCCTGGTTTAGACCCGATTTAGTCCTGGTTTAGACCCGATTTAGTCCTGGTTTAGACCCGATTTAGTCCTGGTTTAGACCCGATTTAGTCCTGGTTTAGACCCAATTTAGTCCTGGTTTAGACCCAATTTAGTCCTGGTTTAGACCCAATTTAGTCCTGGTTTAGACCCAATTTAGTCCTGGTTTAGATCAAATTAAATAAACCAACCAAGATATTTATTTAATCTGTTATTAAAAACTTACAAATTCTCAAAACAAAATATGAAATGTTTATGGTGCAACATCCAAATCACCATTACTACTCCAACCGTCTGGAGTTTGCATCTTTCACAGTCTTAAAATTGGATTTTTCTTTCAGATTTTGTGTTTTTCTTTGTCTTTGTCGGGTCACAACTTGTAAAAATGTCCTTGTCTCCATCTGATCAGCATCATAATCATTACAGTAACGGTGAACTTGACCAATAAACTGAACTCTAAGTCTCTCCGCGGCTCCTGTGACTCACCGTGACCAGGAGGCAGTGCAGGTCCCGCGGTTCGTTCCCGTTCTGGTCGGGCTCGTCGTCCAGCAGCTGCCCCAGGCGCCGGAGGCCGGACACGCGCACGATGTTGATGTCGTTGTCGCAGCAGAAGGCCTGCAGCAGCGTGAAGTGGATCTGGAGCGCGATGTCGTCCACGTCCTCGGAGTCGGCGGCCAGGACGCACAGGACCACGCTGTCCGGGTCACTGCGGGGACGGGACACGGTCAGAATCCGGGAAATTCAGGTAAAACGCGGAATATTCGAAACGTTTGCACGGGAAACATGTGAAAACGAGAAATATTTGCACAAAAACGAGTAAGAAAGTCCAAGATAAACGAGTCAACGTGTTTGATTTTGACACTGAAACTAAGAATAAATGAATGAAAATGGTTTAAAATCTGATTATGTTTGAGCAAAATACTAATTAGGTGTAAAAAAGTAAAAATTACAGCTAAAATGTCTGAAAATTTGTATGAAAACTGGTCACTCGAAGTCTTGGATAAATGTGAGTAAAGGCTGCTACAAGGAAATTTGTAATATGTTATGTTATGTTTTGTTTGTTAATTTATTTTTTTAAATGTTACAGCTAAAAATTCTGAGAATGGTTCAGAAAAAGTCTGATAAATGAGCTCGTGCTGGGAAATTTGTAATAAGTGGTTTGCAGTTTGATTTGTTGCTTTAAAAAAATAATAATAATCAAGTTACAAAAGAATTCAAAGTCAATTTAAATGTAAAAAAAAACATTGAAATCTGGTTTTAAATTGCTTTATGGTTCATGTTTAAAGGCTGTAAATCGTCCTGTAAATCGTCCTGTTCGCTCTCGTCTAACCCAGGACAAAACGTTCTAAAAATAGCCTCGCTCGTGTTTACATCTGTGTCCGTTTCTAAATTTAGCTTTGGGTGTGACGTCTGCGCACTCAGCATTTTTACACCATGACTCCTCTGTTCCCCGCGCCTCTTTCTGCCACAAACTCCCTGAAACCACTCGCCGAAACCCTCAGGTTCAACGCCAACGCAAACAACAGAGCCTTTAAAACCCCAATTAGCCCAACGCGGTCAAAAGAGAAGCTGCAGGACCGGAGCTGGAGCCTCATTCGAAGGCTAAAGAGTCCCGTGATCCTACAGCACTTGTGGATTCACTTAAAACCAGAGACGGAGTGACTAATAAGTACATGTCAAGAATAACTAATTGGCTAAAATGTTTCTAGAACGCTTTATGGACTACAAACGCTTCATTAAAGACTTCAAAAATGGTAGAAAGAGACTTATTATGACCAATTCTCTTTATAGAAACAGACTATTGTAAACCATTTTATTGTTTTTGGTTATTTTTATCCGTGTTTAAACTGTTGTAGTTCCAATAATAGAAAATTCCAGTGGAGCAGTTGCATAAAAATAGCTTCCCAACTAAACATAGCCACGTCCCACTGAGTATTTTAAGAACTGGAGCTAAAAATAGACGCGGGAGGATTACGCGGGTGCCATTTTGGTCAGGACGCGCGCTCCTCACGCGCCTCACGCTCTGTTGACTCATCCTCGGAGACATTTTAAGGCTTCAGCTTCGCAGGCGTGACCAATGTTCTCAAAAAAGGAAGAATATTAGAATCCGTGGAGGTACTTACACATTCATGAGCTTGGCGGACTCGTACACGCCGACGGTGAGACAGTCCCGCCTCTGCGCCGCGACCAGCAGCGACTCCAGAGCGGAGCTGACGGTCTCCATCCTGCAGGGAGCACAAAACGAGACTGAGGTTAGGATAAAAATGTGCAAAATGCGGCGGCAGAGCAGGGAAAAGCGTATAAATGTGCGCCAAATGGTGCGTAGGGTCTTGGCGTGCAGGAGTTACGCGGACATTTCTGTGCGTAACGAGAAATTTGGCTCAGTTTAGCTGCAGTTAGACCTGTCATTGCTTCTGTGGAGTTTCTAATTTGGGCAAACTGATATAACGTCCTTTCTAAAAGCACAAAAATGCAAGATTATAGCGTTATTCTGTCATTAAACGTGGGGCAATTTCCCAATCTTGCGTCATATTCGATTTTCTAACGTGCGTAAATTTGGTTAAAGAAACCAAACGATTTGAGAAGCGAAATTGCACTGAAATTCCGCTTTAAAAAAAAAAATCCACCTCTGCGCAACCACGTCACTTGCAAAACGTCGTGAGCAAACCTGCATCCCCCGGATTTCAAAACGTGTGAGAAAAAAACATTTAGATCGCACGAAATTCACGTGTAAAATGTACTCACTTTTTGTTCGCGGTGCTCGATCCAACGACTTCTTCCAGAGTCATGTTGAAAAGCGGTGAAATAATCCCCCCAAAACGTGAAGTTATCCGTAAAACGTGCAGAAATAATCCAAAGTGCGCTGCGTAAAAGCACGAAAACAATAATCCAGTGGTGAAATCGTGTAAAGTCCAATTGTTTTGCGGCAGAACGAGTAGTTTGTGCGTGAGTTTGCAGGATTCTGAACGGGAGGAACGAGGCTGGAGCTGCTTTTATACGCCCCGAGAGCCGGACACGTCACCCCGCCCCACTCGCTGCGCCGCCATTGGCTCCGGGCCCCAGACGGCGGTCATTGGCGGAGAGCGAAGCCGACGGTGGAGAGCCCCACGTGGGATGGAGTTTCGGAGAATCCCCCCTCCCTCCTGCGCGCCGCCGCTTTCCCTCGTGGGTTTTTTTTTTACTGGAAGCAGAAAGTGGAGTTCTGACTGAAATAAAAAGGACTTTTCGAGACGCGGAAAATAACGCAGCAAAGATCCGATAGTAAAAAGCCAAAACGAAACCTGCCGATGCGTTTAGAGCAGCGAGACCAGACAGGACCCTGGACAGTCCCAGTCCTGAGCCAAAGGTTTAGACTGAACCAGTCCAAGACTTTCTTTACCCCCAAGGGTCAAAAACACACATTTCACACAGATCACACCACACAGAAGGATTTTCTATCATAGTTAAAGTTACTGGAATTAAGCAGATTCATCTGAAAAGACCAATTTTAAGATTTTTTTACTTAATAAAATGAGATTTTTTTACTTGTTTCCAGATATTTCATCCTGATTTATCTTATCTCCATATTCCAACTTATTCTGAGCACTTTTTATATTAACTCAGTCCAGGTTAAGCCTCTTTAACTTCCTCCTCAAACCAATAAGGGGAAAAATCTGTCCATAAATACTTGAAACTCGTGTTTTCTGCTCAGAACAAGATTCAGATTTTGTCTTGTTTACAGAAAACTTGGTAAGTGAAAATTTCTTCCTGCACTGGCAGAAACTTTAACTTAAAATAGGGCATTTTTACCTCAAAATGTGTATTTTTTCATATTTTTTGACAGGCCTTTTTGCAGGTCAGAGGCTCTAACAGACGTGAGGTGCAAATGTGGCAGATCAAAAACACTTTCACCTGTGTTCAGGAGCCGAGGGACTAAAGGAATCGACATCTGTTTGTTTTCCTGCTGAGATCAACTCCTGAAGCATCAGGGAGAAGATGCACCAACACAAGTCCCACAAGGTCAAGACTGAGCTTTAAGTCCTGAGTTAGTCCTGGTTTAGTCCTGGTTTAGTCCTGGTTTAGTCCTGGTTTAGTCTGAGTTTAGTCCTGGTTTAGTCCTGGTTTAGTCCTGGTTCAGTCCTGGTTTAGTCTGAGTTTAGTCCTGGTTTAGTCCTGGTTTAGTCCTGGTTTAGTCCTGGTTTAGTCCTGGTTTAGTCTGAGTTTAGTCCTGGTTTAGTCCTGGTTTAGTCCTGGTTTAGTCTGAGTTTAGTCCTGGTTTAGTCCTGGTTTAGTCCTGGTTTAGTCTGAGTTTAGTCCTGGTTTAGTCTGAGTTTAGTCCTGGTTTAGTCCTGGTTTAGTCCTGGTTTAGTCTGAGTTTAGTCCTGGTTTAGTCTGAGTTTAGTCCTGGTTTAGTCCTGGTTTAGTCTGAGTTTAGTCCTGGTTTAGTCCTGGGACGTGACTTTGCCTTTTACTGCAAATACTACTGCAAATACTATTGCAAATACTACTACTACTACTACTGCAAATACTACTGCAAATACTACTACTACTGCAAATACTACTGCAAATACTACTACTACTGCAAATACTACTACTACTACTACTACTGCAAATACTACTACTACTACTACTACTGCAAATACTACTGCAAATACTACTACTACTACTACTGCAAATACTACTGCAAATACTACTACTACTGCAAATACTACTACTACTACTACTACTGCAAATACTACTACTACTACTACTGCAAATACTACTGCAAATACTACTACTACTACTACTGCAAATACTTCTACTGCTGCTACTTCTACTGCATTTCCTTTTGCGTCGTCATCCTCAGGTTCTTGACCTTCTGTTGAGTCTCGTGTCTGAATCATCTGAGTTTGACCTGGAGACTTCCTCATGACGGGGCGGACGCTTCACCCTGTGACACCACCACACACACACACTATACACACTATACACACTATACACACTATACACACACACACTATACACACTATACACACACTATACACACACTATACACACACACTATACACACACTATACACACACACACTATACACACACACACTATACACACACACTATACACACTATACACACACTATACACACACTATACACACACACACACTATACACACACACTCTCTCTCTCTCTCTCTCTCTCTCTCTCTCTCTCTCAGCTGCTGCACTTGTCACTTTAGTCCAAACACTCGTTTATCTGAAATCTGTTTTCAGGAAATAACAAGAAGCACAAGAGAGAGAAGGAGAAGAGGAGGAGGGAGAGACATGAAGCACAGGAGAGAGAAGGAGAAGAGGAGGAGGGAGAGACATGAAGCACAGGAGAGAGAAGGAGAAGAGGAGGAGGGAGAGACATGAAGCACAGGAGAGAGAAGGAGAAGAGGAGGAGGGAGAGACATGAAGCACAGGAGAGAGAAGGAGAAGAGGAGGAGGGAGAGACATGAAGCACAGGAGAGAGAAGGAGAAGAGGAGGGAGAGACATGAAGCACAAGAGAGAGAAGGAGAAGAGGAGGAGGGAGAGACATGAAGCACAGGAGAGAGAAGGAGAAGAGGAGGGAGAGACATGAAGCACAGGAGAGAGAAGGAGAAGAGGAGGAGGGAGAGACATGAAGCACAGGAGAGAGAAGGAGAAGAGGAGGGAGAGACATGAAGCACAAGAGAGAGAAGGAGAAGAGGAGGAGGGAGAGACATGAAGCACAGGAGAGAGAAGGAGAAGAGGAGGAGGGAGAGACATGAAGCACAGGAGAGAGAAGGAGAAGAGGAGAGAGAGACATGAAGCACAGGAGAGAGAAGGAGAAGAGGAGAGAGAGACATGAAGCACAGGAGAGAGAAGGAGAAGAGGAGAGAGAGACATGAAGCACAAGAGAGAGAAGGAGAAGAGGAGGAGGGAGAGACATGAAGCACAGGAGAGAGAAGGAGAAGAGGAGAGAGAGACATGAAGCACAGGAGAGAGAAGGAGAAGAGGAGGGAGAGACATGAAGCACAGGAGAGAGAAGGTGCTGCTACTGCTACTGCTAATGCTACTACTACTGCTACTGCTACTACTGCTACTACTGCTGCTGCTACTGCTACTGCTAATGCTACTGCTACTGCTACTACTACTGCTACTGCTACTACTACTGCTACTGCTAATGCTACTGCTACTACTACTGCTACTAATTACTACCACTACTACCACTGCTAATGCTACTACTACTGTTACTACTACTACTACTGCTAATGCACGTTATACTGCTATTGCTACTACTACTGCTGCTATACTACTATTACTTATTACATTGCTATACTACTACTGCCACTATGCTAATACATTACTACTATTGTTATATTATACTATATACTAGTTATTAATACTGCTATTGTTATGCTATATAGCTATATTAATATATATATTACAGTTTACATATGCATATTGCTATTATTGTTATTATTGTATTATTACACATATATTATTATTATTACTACTGCCACTTATATTGTTATTATATATATTGTTATATATTATTATATTATTGTTAATTACATATATTACTGTTATTATTATTATTACATTATTGTTATTATATTGTTATACATTGTTACAACATGTTATCATATTATTATGTTAACATTATTATTAATTGTTACTAATGCTTAATATTATTACTGTTACTACTACTATTACTACTACTATTATTACTATTAATATTGTTATTAGTTAATTACTACATACTACTATTATCACTACTGTTGCTGTTAATGCTACCATTACACATTACTGCTGCATTGTTGTTACTACTACTGTTACTACTATCAGCTACATTACTGTTACTTAATGTTACTGTTGTTGTTGTTGCTGTTGCTACTACTACAACTCATTCTCTCCATCTCTTCACTTTCCCTCTCCTCTCTTCTGTCTCCCTCCTCTCTTCTCTCCGTCTACTCTCTCTTCTCTCTCTCCTTCTTCTCTCTTCTATTTCTCTCCCTCTTTCTTTTTCTTCTCTTCTCCTATCTCCTCTCTTCATTTTCTCTTCTCTTTCCCTCCCTCTCCTCTTTCTCTCTCTCCTCTCTTCTCTTTCTCTCCCTCTCCTCTTTCTCTCTCTCTTCTCTTCTCTTTCTCTCCCTCTCCTCTTTCTCTCTCTCTCTTCTCTTCTCTTTCTCTCCCTCTCCTCGCTTCTCTTTCCTCCGTCTCTTCTCTTTCCTCCCTCTCCCCCTTCTCTCTTTCTCTCTCTCTGTCACTCTCTCTGCTCTCTCTCTCCTCTCCTCCCTCCCTCCTTCTCTCCCTCCCTCCCTCTCTCTCCTCTTTCCTCTTCTCTCCCTCCCTCCTTCTCTCCCTCTCTCCCCCCTCTCTCTCTCTCCTCCCTCCCTCCCGCCCTCCCTCCCTCCCTCCTTCACTCCTCTCCTCCCTCTCTCTCTCCTCCCTCCCTCCCTCCCTCCCTCCCTCTCCTCCCTCCCTCCCTCCCTCCCTCCTTCCCTCCTCTCCTCCCTCTCTCTCTCCTCCCTCTCTCTCCTCCCTCCCTCTCTCTCTCAGACTGTTTCTCAGTTGTTCCGTCTGCTCTTGTGAAATCGCTCAGACTAAAATATTCATCTCTTTTTTTTCTCCGTTTTGTCTTTTTTCTATAAATATATTTTTTTCTCTCCTGTTTTCGCTCCGGTCGAGTTCGGGCTAAAAATAAAACGTCTGAAAAGAGAAAAACCTCGAGACTCTGAGTCACGTCTGACCCTGTGACTCTCATCAGTGCCGACGGGAGGAACCCAGAACTCCCCGCTGCACCTCGTGATGTCATCATGTGGTGACAGGAAGTGTTTTTAAACTCCACACAGAAGAAAAAGAACCTGATGAAAGGAAATGATGATGGCGAAAATAAAATTAGTTTAGTTTAGTGACTGAAACTGTTTATTAAGAAGAGAAAAAGGAAATTAAATGATAAACTGGCCAAAATATAAAGAGGCCCACACTGCAAAAAAGCCTGTCAAAAATAAGGAAAAAATACAAATTTTGAGGTAAAAATGCCTATTTTAAGTGAAATTTTCTGTCAGTGCAGGAAGAAATTTCCACTTACAAAGTTTTCTTAAAACAGACGAAATCTGAATCTTGTTCTAAGCAGAAAACACGAGTTTCAAGTATTTATGGACAGATTTTTCCCCTTATTGGTTTGAGAAGGAAGTTAAAGAGGCTTAACCTGGACTGAGTTAATATAAAAAGTGCTTAGAATAAGTTGTAATATCGAGATAAGATAAATCAGGATGAATATCTTGAAACAAGTAAAAAATCTCATCTTATTAAGTAAAAAAATCTTAAAATTGGTCTTTTAAGATGAATCTGCTTAATTCATATTTAACTGTGCTAGAAAATCCTTTTTTGTAGTGTAAAATCACTTTTGGTTTTGGGAGTTGTTGCTGATGTGTGCACTGTGTCTCCATGGTAACTGCTGAACATTCCACCATAGACATACGGGCAGGGCACCCCCAGCGCGATGTCACCACAACACAAAGTCTGCAGATCCACACTGAGTCACTTTAACTGTGCTAGAAAATCCTTTTTTGTAGTGCAGCAAAAAGTGGTCGTGTTTATGTTTCTACCACATTATTATTATTATTATTATTATTATTATTATTATTATTATTATTATTATTATTATTATTATTATTATTATTATTATTATTATTATTATTATTATTATTATTATTATTATTATTATCATTATTATTATTATTATTATTATGATTGACAGTGAGATCATAATATACATTTTCTGCATGTTCATATGGAAAAAACTATGGAAACTGTTGTATTTGAATGAAATTTAATTCGTGTGTGCGTTCGGGAGTTTGTTGTTTTATGTTTTTGTGTTTTGTTTTTAGGTTTCCTTACTGCAGTTTGTTAAATGTTTTCTTCTAAACACAGCCAAAAACAAACTCTCGTCGAGCTAAAATGACTTGGATTAAGAAAGATGATGATTCGTGATTTGAGTAAATTTCACTTGACGAGTGAAATGATTTGCAGAGGAACAAAATAAATCTGCTACGCTGAGAAAAACAACATTTTTTTGCACTTAAAATAAGAAATAAAATAAAATGTTGCTTGAATTAAGAAAAAAACACTTATTCCAGGCAGATAATTTCACTTGTCAAATCGCCTCAAATAAAGTAAAATGTTTTTAATTTAAATCATTTTCACTCACGTACGTGTTGTTTTTCCAGTGAAAAAAAGGATTTCAGACGTAGAACTGATGAACTAAAGGAAAATTTGGAGTTTTGGAATAAAAATATTGGAGTTTTAAATAAATCACAGAATCTGACACAAAAATGAGATGAAATCAGATCTTACTTCAGTTTAAAAAATACTCAAGTAGGAGTAAAAGTAAAGTACTCCGAAAAGTACGATTTAAAAGTTATTAAAGTAGGTACAGGCCAAACACTGATCCTACAGCGACCCCTGCAGGCGAGGAGAGGTACAGGCCAAACACTGATCCTACAGCGACCCCTGCAGGCGAGGGGAGGTACAGGCCAAACAAGGAATTAAACTAAAGCAGAAAATTAAATAGAATTAAATTAAATAAATTAAATTAAATTATAAAATAAAATAAAATAAAATAAAGTGAATTAAAATGAAATAAAACAATATGAAATTAATCAAATAAAATAAATGCAAATGAAATTAATAAAAATAGTTACTCCTCTTTGTCTGGCAGTATTTTCAAAAGCCTAAACTATATCATCAAAAAATATTCTCGCTTTTTGCAACTGAACTTTTTTTTAAACATTATTTTTAGCTTTGTTATGAGCTGATTCGTATCATCACTAAACACGTCAAAATGTCGGTGTTGTTTTTGTGTTTTGTTTTGATGTTTTCTTGTTGTAGTTTGTTAGGTTTTATTGCTCTAAATGTTATATTATTTTAAAAAAAGGATGATTTCAGACGGAGAATTGCGAAACTCTACTGAACTAAAGGTAAAAGGAGCATTTGGAGCTTTGGAATAAAAATATCGGAGTTTTAATTAAGTCGCAGAGTCTGGAGTTTTTAAAGGACGGACAAAAAAATTCTGATTTTGATTCTGAAATGAGACGAACTGAATCACGTAAAGTATTTAGGAGTACTGTTACTTCAATTTAAATAAGTACTCAAGTAGGAGTAAAAGTCTGCAGCTAGAAAAGTACTCTGAGAAGTATGATTTAAAAGTTAATGAAGCAGGTACAGGCCAAACACTGATCCTACAGCGACCCCTGCAGGCGAGGACAGGGAGTTTAGTTTAGTTTATTTGATTTATTTGACAAGGACAATGTGTAACCTGCGTGAAGTCGCCTCATCAAACTCAAACCTGCGCAAAAAACGGAAACGCCCAAAATGGAGTCAGTCGTTTGTGCTGCAAAAAGTTTTGTTTGTGTGATTCTGGTTCTTCAGATATTTGCAGTTTTATTTTGGGTCAATGACGTCGTCCAGAACCTCAGAATGTGAAACAGCCTCAAAACAGGAAGAAAATGATAGAAAACGTTTGGATTTGGAAGAGAAACGACCTGAGGCTGAGGAAAAGTCTGTTTCAGTCTTTAGTCTTTTGCTTTTGATTCATGTTTTATAGAATAACAGACTTTTCCACAGCCTCAGGTCGTTTATTCACACTAGTTTTGCAGTTTTGTTTTTTTTAGTTACTTTTGTGGAGTTTGTCTCCGTCAGCTGAGCGGAAATGACGTCCTATAATTACCACAGAAATAATAATGAAGAATTTTAGAAATAAACTCACACAAATGAAACTGTCACAGCACAAAACAGCACAAACGACTGACGCCATTTTGGGGGTTTTAGTCCAAATTTGACCTGTAAAAGAATCGCTAATTTCTCCAAAACTAAAGAAGCACAAGCGAAACTTTTTGCAGCACAAACGATGGACGTAGTTTTTGCAGGTTTGAGTTTGATGAGGCGACTTCAGGCAGGCCGAGGTGCAGGAGCATTAATCACAGAAATGAAAAGATGCTTGTCCCAGAGTTTAGTTCTCGGAGATAATTTCCATGTTCGTAACTGAGACAAACATTATTTTGTTTCATTTCCAGACTAAGTTTAGTTTTAAATGAAAACGCAGACAGTCCTGATGATGTTTCGGTTTTACACACTGGTCGTTCTGTCTGATCTGATGTGAAATGAACAAACTCTTTCACTGGTGCTGGTGCCACATTATTGATCATCTTGAATAAAAACCTTAGATTGGCTCTTTTAATCGTATTGTCAAAGTCAATTTATGTTTAGTTCATATCTGTACAGGCCAAACTCTGGTCCTACAGCGACCCCTGCAGGCGAGGGGAGGTACAGGCCAAACTCTGGTCCTACAGCGACCCCTGCAGGCGAGGGGAGGTACAGGCCAAAAAGGACTTAAACTAAAGCTGCACTGAATAAATTAAATTAAATTAAATTAAATTAAATTAAATTAAATTAAATTAAATTAAATTTAATTAAATTAAATTAAATTAAATTAAATTTAATTTAATTTAATTTAATTTAATTTAATTTAATTTAATTTAAACTGTGAAATGAAATAAAATAAAACAAAACAAAATAAAGTACAATAAAATAAAAAAGATAAAATGAATTAAAATGAAATAAAATGAAATAGACTAAAATAAAATAATTAAATTAAATAAATTGAAAACAAAACATGTAATGAAATAAAATGAAAATAAAACAAAATAAATCAAAATAAAGTACAATAAAATGAAAAGAAGTAAAATAAAATGAAAATATAAGATAGAAATAAAATACAATGAAATAAAATAAAATGAAATCAATAAAATAAATGTAAATTCATAAAAAATAGTATAATAAAAAATAAAACTAAATTAAATGAAGTAGAATAAAATGAAAAAATAAAATAAAGTGAATTAAAATGAAATAAAAGATGGGATTAATAAAATAAAATTAATGTAAATTAAATTAATAAAAATAGTTACTACTCTGTCTAGCAGTATTTTCAAAAGCCAAAACGATATAATCAAAAATTGTTACCTCTTTTTGCTCTCTCTTCTCTTCCGCTCTGTGTTTATCATTTAAATCATCAGAGACGTTTCTCGTTTCTTTCGTTTGTTGCGTTTTCTTCTAAAGTTTTAATTCTCTGGAGGACGCTCACTTCCTCCTCACACGTCCTGTTCGGAGCGTAAACCTCGTCCAGAACAGCACAAACTCTTCCCCGGTGTGAGATTCTTCCACCCGGTTTGTGGTTTGTGTTTCTGTCGCTCTTGACTCCGTCCACATGAAATAAAAACACTCTCAAAGTTCAGCCTCTTTTTTCTCTTTCTCAGCAGCTTCAGAACCTGGAGCCGTGACTCAGCCCCAAAGACGAGAGAGTTTCTGCCGGAAGGACTTTGTGGAGCTGATCCGGAACACAGAACGAGGACAAACATGTGATACTGATCCTCTGCAGCTCAGCTCATCCACATTCCCTGGGGGGCGATGCTAACTGTAGGCACTGCTCTGTCTGAAGCTCTGTTACTCAAATTAGACTTAACCTGAGTTTTATTTGAGCTCAGTCTGACCAGAAAGAACAGACTGACCTGGACCTGCAGCAGGACTGATCACACTCCGCAAAAAAGGAGTTTCAGGCAGAGTTAAACTGACCTGAATTAAGCAGATTCATCTTAAAAGACCAATTTTAAGATTTTTTTACTTAATAAGATTTCTTTTTACTTGTTTCAAGATATTCCATCCTGTCACTTTATCCACTACAAATTTCAATTCAATTCAATTTATTTTTGTAGCGCCCAAAATCACAACAACAGTTTCCTCTAAGTGCGTTCCAAGATATGGATGAGTAAAACATACACACAGACATATCAAAACAGGAATAAACAACATTCATGTAAAGCAGCAAATGAAACATGGTCCAGTCATCCCCTGTCCTTAGACCCTCCTTCTCAGCAAGGAAAAACTCCAAAAAACCCAGGGTCCTGGGAAAAAGAAGAAACCTCGGGGAGAACTACAGTGAAGGAGAGATCCACTCCCATGGACGGACAGGCTATAGATGTCCAGGCCCGTGGACCAGTTCAGTATGGCCACAGCTACCCAGGTGGGGAAGGAGCCGGGCGAGGAGGAGGAGGAGGAGCCGGGGCGAGGAGGAGGAGGAGCCGGGCGAGGAGGGAGGAGGAGCCGGGCGAGGAGGAGGAGCCGGGCGAGGAGGAGGAGAGGGGTCCAGCTGCCATCAGGCGTCTGTGGAGAGTTCCACTCCACAGGGGGAGTGGGACAGGGGACAACATGTGAATAGCAATGAACGAGCTACAGATGAGAACATAGTAAGTGATGCTGATGAGAAAATAGGAGGAAACAGGACAGTGCTCAGGTTGCCACACTTCCCCCAGCAGCTTATCTTAGTGACATCAATGAAGTAACCTGGTCATAAGCTATTCCGAAGAGGAAGGTTTTAAGCCTGGTCTTAAATAAAGAGACTGTGGAGCCTGTTTAACATCAACAGGGAGTTGATTCCATAACACAGGAGCTTGGTAACTGAAGGCTCTCCCCCCACTGTACTTAGACACTCTAGGAACCACTAATAATCCTGCATTCTGAGAGGGAAGTGCTCTATTTGGCTGATAGGGGACAATGGCATCCTGAAGATATGATGGGGCCATATTGTTTAAGGCTTTGTATGTCAGGAGAACTTTGAATTTAATTCTAAACTCGACAGGAAGCCAGTGAAGTGATTTTAACACAGGACTGATGTGATCACGTCTTTTAGTTCCTGTTAGGACTCTGGCCGCTGCATTTTTGGACCAACTGGAAGCTTCTTAAAGTACCTTTAGTGCAGATGGTGAGCAGAGAATTACAGTAATCTAGTCTGGATGTAACAAATGCATGGATAAGTTTTTTCAGCACCATTTTTAGGCAAAATATTTCTGATTTTAGTTATGTTTCGCAGGTGAAAATATGCAGTTTTACAAGCTTGGTTTATATGAGCTGTGAATGAGAGATTTTGGTCAAATACGACTCCAAGGTTTTTTACAGTAGAGCTAGAGGCTATACTCACATTGTCAAGTGAGATTATCTGGTCGGACAGAGAATCTCTCTGACCTTTAGGACCGACAACAATGACCTCTGTTTTTTAGGGTTTAAGAGCAGGTAATTCAGGGTCATCCAGGTTTTGATGTCCTTCACACAGGCACTGAGCTTATCGATTTGATTGGTCTGATTTGGTTTCATTGATAAGTACAGCTGAGTGTCATCAGCATAGCAGTGGAAATTAATGCCATGTTTTCTGATAATGTTACCTAATGGCAACATATACAGAGTAAACAGGATTGGACCAAGCACAGATCCTTGTGGAACACCGCAAGCTACTTTAGAGCAGGGAGAGGTGCACTGGTTTACACTAACAAACTGGTACCTATCTGATAGAGAGGATTTAAACCATTTGAGGGCGGTCCCTCTGACACCTATGTCACATTCTGACCTCTGCAGTAGAATGTTGTGATCAATGGTGTCAAACGCTGCACTGAGGTCCAGTAGGACCAGGACTGAAGCCAGCCCGTTATCAGCAGCTAGTAGCAAATCATTTGTCACTTTAAGCAGAGCAGTTTCTGTGCTGTGGTGAGCAAATTTATTCGTCACCGTAAGATACTGTGGCCACTTTAAAGATTTAACATTATTCATACTGTACAAACTGTAGCCACTGTGTTCAGACAGCAATTTACTGTATATAGAATTTTATTTTATAATCCTTATCTTTATAGAGTTTGTCTATTTTTAAATAATTCTGTACTTCTGTTGCTGCTACTGTTTTCTTGTCTGTTCTCACAACTGTGCGTTGCAACACTGAAATTTCCCCATTGTGGGACAAATAAAGGAAATCTTATCTTATCTGATTTATCTTATCTCCATATTACAGCTTATTCTAAGCACTTTTTATATTAACTCAGTCCAGGTTAAGCCTCTTTAACTTCCTTCTCAAACCAATAAGGGGAAAAATCTGTCCATAAATACTTGAAACTCGTGTTTTCTGCTTAGAACAAGATTCATATTTCGTCTTGTTTTAAGAAAATATTTGGTAAGTGAAAATTTCTTACTGCACTGGCAGAAAATTTCACTTAAAATAGGACATTTTTACCTCAAAATTGGTGTTTTTTCCTTATTTCTGACAGGCCTTTTTTGCAGTGCAGAAAAAGTAAAATGTGCTCCTACACTGCAAAAAAGGCCTATCAAAAAATAAGAAAAAAATACCAATTTTGAGGTAAAAATAAGTTAAAAAAAACTCATCTTATTAAGTAAAAAAATCTTAAAATCGAACTTTTAAGATGAATCTGCTTAATTTAAGTTTAACTGTGCTAGAAAATCCTTTTTTGTAGTGTAAAATCACTTTTGGTTTTGGGAGTTGTTGCTGATGTGTGCACTGTGTCTCCATGGTAACTGCTGAACATTCCACCATAGACATACGGGCAGGGCACCCCCAGCGCGATGTCACCACAACACAAAGTCTGCAGATCCACACTGAATGGTGAAAATCATGAACCTTTTTATACAGAGGCTGTGTTCTCCAGGAATCACTCTGTGCCCGGGGACTGGAGAGGAGAGTCCGGCCCAGAGTGGAACCTCGGATCCAGGAGGAGCAGTGTGGTTCTGGTCCTGGTCGTCCATCGGTGCTCGAGGTTCATGGGAGTTTGCACAGTCCACATGAGCTTTGTGGACCTGTAGAGTCGACCGTGTCCCTCGTGGTGTCCTGTGGGGGGCGCTCCGGGAGTCTGGGGTCCGGGGCCCCTGTATGACCGGAGCAGGAGCTGTGGTGCCGGCAGTAAGTCAGACCTGTTCCCGGTGCAGGTTGGACTCCGCCAGGGCCGCTCCTGTCACCGGTTCTGTTCAGAATCAGAATCAGAAAGGTTTTATCACCATATGAGTGAACAGGTTCACAACATGAGGAAAACGCTGCGGTGCTTGGAGCAGAATGTAGACAAACATTAAACAGGCAACAAATAAAATAGAATAAAATAAAGTAGAAAACAATAAACTCTAATATAACACAAAAATGTACAAATGTACAATAATATAAGAGTATAACAGTGCAGGTGATGATCAGTGCAAACAGACAGTGCAAAACCACAGGGTCATGTGACTGAAGCAGAGCTTGGAGTGGGAACAGTCGTAGTTCATGAGTCCATTGTATTTATGGACAGAGAGCAGCCAGGGGCCGGAGGGGGTCCGGTTTGGGGACCACAGGATCTCATCTCTGTTCTTCTCAGATGATGTCGTCCTGTTGGCTTCACTGAACCAGGACCTGCAGCTCTGGGGGTCTGAGCCGAGTGTGAAGCTGTCGGGAGCGGCGTCCACAGGAGCTGGATGAAGTGTGTGGAGGAGGAAGTCTGGGAGTCTCTTCACTGCTGCCTCTGGGACCCGGCCCCGGATAAACAGAAAGAACATGGATGGTCTAGTGGGATTTTGCTCACTGCTCTCTCCACAGCAGTGAGCATGAAACTCAGGACCAAAGGACTTTCCAAACAGAGTTCTCCCATTTTTCTGTTTATAGGTCGACTGGACAGGACTGCACTTTGTCTTCGTTTTTACTCATCATGTTTGTGAAACTACTGAACTACTGATCATTCAAACCAAAGACCCTCAGATCTGAGGAGGAGGAAGAGACCATGAACTGTTCTAGGGTTATAGGGTTATAAGATATAAGCTCTTAGTCATGTTTGAGCTTCGCTGCTCTTCTGATGTGAACAGTTTAAGTTAATAAGACGAAGAGCTCCAGATGATAAAAGTAAATCATTCACCAGAGACACGGGGTGAAAGTCTGAAGAAGCAGAAGAGTTCAGTCAGTGTTTGTCAGGGCGTCGCACACAGAGGACACAGCCGTGTGAGTCTGGACTGGTTCAAATGGAGAAGATCTCTGCAGTGCAGGACTTTCTCACCTGTCCTGTATGTCTGGAGACCTTTAAAGAGCCAGTGTCTCTGGGCTGTCGCCACAGCTTCTGCTCCATCTGTCTACACAACTACTGGGACCAGAACAGCACCAGGACCTGCCCCGTGTGTCGCAGGAAGTCCTCTAAAGAGTTTCCAGATGTGAACTTTTCTCTGAAGGAACTGAGTGTGTCCTTTACACAGAAGGAGCAGGCTCCAGGAGGAGAGAGGCCTGTGGTGTGCTCCTCACACCCAGAGCTGACGCCTCTGTTCTGCCAGGACGAGAGGTGCCCTCTGTGCCCTGTGTGTGAGTTCTCTCTTCACTCGGGGCATAAGGTGGTGTCTGTGGACTCAGCTGTGAGTGAAGTGAAGGAGCAGCTGCGCTCACAGCAGAAGTGTCTGTCCCAGAGGAGAGAGCAGGCCTCACACACACACACTCAGTGTGAGCAAATACAGGAGCTGGCACATGCGCAGGTGGAGCTCTGTGAACGCCACATCAGGGCCCAGTTTGAGCGGTTACACCGGTTCCTCCAACAGGAGGAGGAGTCTGTGCTCAGAGCTCTGAGACAGGAGCAGAGCAGACAGGCCCAGGCCATAGAAGCACAGCTACAGCAGATCAGGGAGGAGCTGTGTACTCTGGAGCAGAACCTCCAGACTGTGGAAGATCTACTGCAGAGACAGAGCGTGGACTTTCTCACACAGCACAGACACACTCACAAAGCCACACAGACTCTGCTCTCACAGCACAGCCCACAGCTGGGACCAGGACTCCTGATAAACCAGGCCAAAGTCCTGGCCAACGTGGGCTTCAACGCCTGGGACAAGATGAGAGCCCTGGTGAGGAACAGTCCCGTCATTCTGGACCCAAACACTGCAAATAGAACGCTCTATGTGTCTGAGGATCTGAGGGGGGTGAGATATGGAGACACTACACAACAGGTCCCTGAAAATCCAGAGAGATTCTGTAAGTATTTAGAGGTTCTGGGCAGTGAGGGCTTCAGCTCTGGCTCTCACCAGTGGGACGTGGAGGTGGGAGACCATCCGACATGGGTCATTGGTTTGGCCAAAGAGTCTGTTGACAGGAAGGGAGAGAGACCTGCCACTCCAGGATATGGACACTGGTGTTTCATGTTTAAAAATGGAGAATATTCTGATATTGTCAATGAAATTCTGACCCTGAAGAGGAGTCCTCAGAGGATCCGAAAGTGCGTCTGGACTTTGACGAAGGGAAAGTTTCTTTCTATGACGCTGGCGACATGTCTCTGATCTGCTCTCACAACACAGATTCACAGAGAAAATGTTTCCTTTTTTTCTCTGTTGGAAAATCTGGAGACGCTTAAAACCAAAGAGATTAAAATATTTTCCAGTGAAGCTCATTAAAGACCTTATATTATGAAAACAAACCCTTTGTATTGTATTTTGCTCGATAAAAATGTGCTGATAAATATGTTTTTGATGGAGCTGAAATCGTTTGGAAGTTTGTAAGAGGAATGTGGCTTTCTGTGGAAAATGAAGGATGGAGACACAGTTCAGGTCCAAACTCCATCACTTTATTTCAACAGAACCCAAAGTTGTGCCGGCACAAGTCTCCACTCGCCAATAATACTAATATGTAAACAGTACAATTTTAGGGCTTATTGTACCATATCAGTGATCTTTTTAATAGTAATAAAATAATATGAATGTTTTTAACAATAGTTTTTACATTTTCACATTCACATTTAATCCAGCGCATTATTATTCTGCAAATAAACATGACTCTGTGATGCTTTTGCTGCTGCTGAAACTTGTGATCTGTGTCTGAGTGTAAAATGTTTAATCATAATCCTGTTCAATAATAAAACAATAAAAGACTTCATTAAACAGTTTAAAGTGCACTGTGGTTCAGAGGAACTGTCCAGACTCATGTGAGACTCACACATTATTATGAGACTCCATTTACAGGGTTTTTCAGTGACACAAAGAGTTTCAGAATCTTTACTGAGTCTGAATCCTTTTGGTCGTGTTGTTCTGCTGTTCTGTGGCAGGTCTGTGTGATTCCGTCTGTTTCAGGAGGTTTATGCTGCAAACATCTTTAAAAATAGAATTTAAAAAATGCATAGTTACTGTAAGTTACTGTTAGACGCCTCTCCACAGATCTGACCTGTAACTGGGAGAGTACACGTCAGATCTATGGAGACATGGACGATACTGGAGTTCTGAAATGTCTCACAGACTAAATGAAAATGTTAGTTTTGATAACTGATCCTAAAGTTCTGAGGTGTTGTTTCTGATTTGGAGGACATTTGAGGGACTTGTTTGCTTTAATCTCTTTCTTTGTTTCTCATTATCAGAAATCCACGTCACTAAAACTGCATCAGTGTGATCAGAAAACTCACAGCAGCAACACCTGAATCTGAGGAAACGTCTTATTTACATCAGACCTACAGCACTTGTGTACAGTGACCGGACGTCCCTATTTACCCCGGACAGTCCCAGTTTGGAGCCCTGTATCCCTTGTCCCAGCAGATTTATCCGAAACCACTGAATTGTCCCAGTTTTATACAAGAAATGTCCCATGTGTCCCTATTTTTGACCAATCTGATCCCTGCCAACAGTAAAGAGAAGCATGAACTGTCATTTGTTCATTAAAATACAGAAACGCTGCTTAAAAACGACCAAAACACAAAGAAAATGTGACTATACTGACTCAGATTAGAGCAGAACTTTTTTTTCTCAATTACGCATAAATGTTATTATTCCCATCCATTTTAAGATTTTTTTACTTAATAAGATTTTTTTTTTACTTGTTTCAAGATATTCCATCCTGTCACTTTATCCACTACAAATTTCAATTCAATTAAATTCAATTTATTTTTGTAGCGCCCAAAATCACAACAACAGTTGCCTCTAAGGCCGTTCCAAGATATGGATGAGCCAAACATACACACAGACATATCAAAACAGGAATAAACAACATTCATGTAAAGCAGCAAATGAAACATGGTCCAGTCATCCCCTGTCCTTAGACCCTCCTTCTCAGCAAGGAAAAACTCAAAAAAACCCAGGGTCCTGGGAAAAAGAAGAAACCTCGGGGAGAACTACAGTGAAGGAGGGATCCACTCCCATGGACGGACAGGCTATAGATGTCCAGGCCCGTGGGCCAGTTCAGTATGGCCACAGCTACCCAGGTGGAGGAGGAGACCGGGCGAGGAAGAGGAGAGGGGTCCAGCTGCCATCAGGCGTCTGAAAGAGTTCCACTCCACAGGGGGAGTGGGACAGGGGACAACATGTGAATAGCAATGAACAAGCTACAGATGAGAACATAGTGAGTGATGCTGATGCTAGGAGGAAACAGAGGACAGTGCTCAGGTTGCCACACTTCCCCCAGCTTGTTATCTCCTGCAGCAGATTATCTTAGTGACATCAACTAAGTAACCTGGTCATAAGCTATTCGAAGAGGAAGGTTTTAAGCCTGGTCTTAAATAAAGAGACTGTGGAGCCTGTTTAACATCAACAGGGAGTTGATTCCATAACACAGGAGCTTGGTAACTGAAGCTCTCCCCCACTGTACTTTTAGACACTCTAGGAACCACTAATAATCCTGCATTCTGAGAGAGTGAAGTGCTCTATTTGGCTGATAGGGGACAATGGCATCCTGAAGATATGATGGGGCCATATTGTTTTAAGGCTTTGTATGTCAGGAGAACTTTGAATTTAATTCTAAACTCGACAGGAAGCCAGTGAAGTGATTTTAACACAGGACTGATGTGATCACGTCTTTTAGTTCCTGTTAGGACTCTGGCCGCTGCATTTTGGACCAACTGGAAGCTTCTTAAAGTACCTTTAGCGCAGACGGTGAGCAGAGAATTACAGTAATCTAGTCTGGATGTAACAAATGCATGGATAAGTTTTTCAGCGTCATTTTTAGGCAAAATATTTCTTATTTTAGTTATGTTTTGCAGGTGAAAATATGCAGTTTTACAAGCTTGGTTTATATGAGCTGTGAATGAGAGATTTTGGTCAAATACGACTCCAAGGTTTTTTACAGTAGAGCTAGAGGCTATACTCACATTGTCAAGTGAGATTATCTGGTCGGACAGAGAATCTCTCTGACCTTTAGGACCGACAACAATGACCTCTGTTTTTTCAGGGTTTAAGAGCAGGTAATTCAGGGTCATCCAGGTTTTGATGTCCTTCACACAGGCACTGAGCTTATCGATTTGATTGGTCTGATTTGGTTTCATTGATAAGTACAGCTGAGTGTCATCAGCATAGCAGTGGAAATTAATGCCATGTTTTCTGATAATGTTACCTAATGGCAACATATACAGAGTAAACAGGATTGGACCAAGCACAGATCCTTGTGGAACACCACAAGCTACTTTAGAGCAGGGAGAGGTGCACTGGTTTACACTAACAAACTGGTACCTATCTGATAGAGAGGATTTAAACCATTTGAGGGCGGTCCCTCTGACACCTATGTCACATTCTAACCTCTGCAGTAGAATGTTGTGATCAATGGTGTCAAACGCTGCACTGAGGTCCAGTAGGACCAGGACTGAAGCCAGCCCGTTATCAGCAGCTAGTAGCAAATCATTTGTCACTTTAAGCAGAGCAGTTTCTGTGCTGTGGTGAGCAAATTTATTCGTCACCGTAAGATACTGTAGCCACTTTAAAGATTTAACATTATTCATACTGTACAAACTGTAGCCACTGTATTCACACAGCAATTTACTGTATATAGAATTTTATTTTATAATCCTTATCTTTATAGAGTTTGTCTGTTTTTAAATAATTCTGTGCTTCTGTTGCTGCTACTGTTTTCTTGTCTGTTCTCACAACTGTGCATTGCAACACTGAAATTTCCCCATTGTGGGACAAATAAAGGAAATCTTATCTTATCTGATTTATCTTATCTCGATATTACAGCTTATTCTAAGCACTTTTTATCTTAACTCAGTCCAGGTTAAGCCTCTTTAACTTCCTCCTCAAACCAATAAGGTGAAAAATCTTGCCATAAATACTTGAAACTCATGTTTTCTGCTTAGAACAAGATTCATATTTCGTCTTGTTTTAAGAAAATATTTGGTAAGTGAAAATTTCTTACTGCACTGGCAGAAAATTTCACTTAAAATAGGGCATTTTTACTCCAAAATTGGTGTTTTTTCCTTATTTCTGACAGGCCTTTTTTGCAGTGCAGAAAAAGTAAAATGTGCTCCTACACTGCAAAAAAGGCCTATCAAAAAATAAGAATAAAATACCAATTTCGAGGTAAAAATGATGTTTAAAAATCTCATCTTATTAAGTAAAAAAATCTTAAAATCGAACTTTTAAGATGAATCTGCTTAATTTAAGTTTAACTGTGCTAGAAAATCCTTTTTTGTAGTGTAAAATCACTTTTGGTTTTGGGAGTTGTTGCTGATGTGTGCACTGTGTCTCCATGGTAACTGCTGAACATTCCACCATAGAAATACGGGCAGGGCACCCCCAGCGCGATGTCACCACAACACAAAGTCTGCAGATCCACACTGAATGGTGAAAATCATGAACCTTTTTATACAGAGGCTGTGTTCTCCAGGAATCACTCTGTGCCCGGGGACTGGAGAGGAGAGTCCGGCCCAGAGTCGAACCTCGGATCCAGGAGGAGCAGTGTGGTTTTCGTCCTGGTCGGGAACACTGGACCAGCTCTACTCCCTCCATCGGTGCTGGAGGTTCATGGGAGTTTGCACAGTCCACATGAGCTTTGTGGACCTGGAGATTCCACCGTGTCCCTCATGGTGGCCTGTGGGAGGTGCTCCGGGAGTCTGGAGTCCGGGGCCCCTGTATGACCGGAGCAGGAGCTGTGGTGCCGGCAGTAAGTCAGACCTGTTCCCGGTGCAGGTTGGACTCCGCCAGGGCCGCTCCTGTCACCGGTTCTGTTCAGAATCAGAATCAGAAAGGTTTTATCGCCATATGAGTGAACAGGTTCACAACATGAGGAAAACGCTGCGGTGCTTGGAGCAGAATGTAGACAAACATTAAACAGGCAACAAATAAAATAGAATAAAATAAAGTAGAAAACAATAAACTATAATATAACAAAGATGTACAAATGTACAATAATATAAGAGTATAACAGTGCAGGTGATGATCAGTGCAAACAGACAGTGCAAAACCACAGGGTCATGTGACTGAAGCAGAGCGGGGGGTGGGAACAGTCGTAGTTCATGAGTCCATTGTATTTATGGACAGAGAGCAGCCAGGGGCCGGAGGGGGTCCGGTTTGGGGACCACAGGATCTCATCTCTGTTCTTCTCAGATGATGTCGTCCTGTTGGCTTCACTGAACCAGGACCTGCAGCTCTGGGGGTCTGAGCCGAGTGTGAAGCTGTCGGGAGCGGCGTCCACAGGAGCTGGATGAAGTGTGTGGAGGAGGAAGTCTGGGAGTCTCTTCACTGCTGCCTCTGGGACCCGGCCCCGGATAAACAGAAAGAACATGGATGGTCTAGTGGGATTTTGCTCACTGCTCTCTCCACAGCAGTGAGCATGAAACTCAGGACCAAAGGTCTTTCCAAACAGAGTTCTCCCATTTTTCTCTTTATAGGTCGACTGGACAGGACTGCACTTTGTCTTCGTTTTTACTCATCATGTTTGTGAAACTACTGAACTACTGATCATTCAAACCAAAGACCCTCAGATCTGAGGAGGAGGAAGAGACCATGAACTGTTCTAGGGTTATAGGGTTATAAGGTATAAGCTCTTAGTCATGTTTGAGCTTTGCTGCTCTTCTGATGTGAACAGTTTAAGTTAATAAGACGAAGAGCTCCAGATGATAAAAGTAAATCATTGACCAGAGACACGGGGTGAAAGTCTGAAGAAGCAGAAGTGTTCAGTCAGTGTTTGTCAGGGCGTCGCACACAGAGGACACAGCCGTGTGAGTCTGGACTGGTTCAAATGGAGAAGATCTCTGCAGTGAAGGACTTTCTCACCTGTCCTGTATGTCTGGAGACCTTTAAAGAGCCAGTGTCTCTGGGCTGTCACCACAACTTCTGCTCCATCTGTCTACACAACTACTGGGACCAGAACAGCACCAGGACCTGCCCCGTGTGTCGCAGGAAGTCCTCTAAAGACTTTCCACGTGTGAACTTTTCTCTGAAGGAACTGAGTGTGTCCTTTACACAGAAGGAACAGGCTCCAGGAGGAGAGAGGCCTGTGGTGTGCTCCTCACACCCAGAGCAGACGCCTCTGTTCTGCCTGGACGAGAGGCGCCCTCTGTGCCCTGTGTGTGAGTTCTCTCTTCACTCAAGGCATAAGGTGGTGTCTGTGGACTCAGCTGTGAGTGAAGTGAAGGAGCAGCTGCGCTCACAGCAGAAGTGTCTGTCCCAGAGGAGAGAGCAGGCCTCACACACACACACTCAGTGTGAGCAAATACAGGAGCTGGCACATGCGCAGGTGGAGCTCTGTGAACGCCACATCAGGGCCCAGTTTGAGCGGTTACACCGGTTCCTCCAACAGGAGGAGGAGTCTGTGCTCAGAGCTCTGAGACAGGAGCAGAGCAGACAGGCCCAGGCCATAGAAGCACAGCTACAGCAGATCAGGGAGGAGCTGTGTACTCTGGAGCAGAACCTCCAGACTGTGGAAGATCTACTGCAGAGACAGAGCGTGGACTTTCTCACACAGCACAGACACACTCACAAAGCCACACAGACTCTGCTCTCACAGCACAGCCCACAGCTGGGACCAGGACTCCTGATAAACCAGGCCAAAGTCCTGGCCAACGTGGGCTTCAACGCCTGGGACAAGATGAGAGCCCTGGTGAGGAACAGTCCCGTCATTCTGGACCCAAACACTGCAAATGGATGGATCTATATGTCTGAGGATCTGACGGGGGTGAGGTATGGAGACACTACACAACAGGTCCCTGAAAATCCAGAGAGATTCTGTAAATATGCAGAGGTTCTGGGCAGTGAGGGCTTCAGCTCTGGCTCTCACCAGTGGGACGTGGAGGTGGGAGACCATCCGAGATGGGCCATTGGTTTGGCCAAAGAGTCTGTCAACAGGAAGGGAGAGAGATCTGTCACTCTAAAAAATGGATTCTGGTGTTTCATGCTTAAAAATGGAGAATATTCTGATGTTGTTGGTAAAATTCTGACCCTGAAGAGGAGTCCTCAGAGGATCCGAGTGCGTCTGGACTTTGACGAAGGGAAAGTTTCTTTCTATGACGCTGGCGACATGTCTCTGATCTGCTCTCACAAACACAGATTCACAGAGAAAATGTTTCCTGTGTTCTCTGTTGGTAAATCTGGAGAAGCTAAAACCAAAGAGATTCAAATCTTTTCCAGTGAAGCTCATTAAAGAGCTTATATTATGAAAACAAACCCTTTGTATTGTATTTTGCTCGATAAAAATGTGCTGATAAATATGTTTTTGATGGAGCTGAAATCGTTTGGAAGTTTGTAAGAGGAATGTGGCTTTCTGTGGAAAATGAAGGATGGAGACACAGTTCAGGTCCAAACTCCATCACTTTATTTCAACAGAACCCAAAGTTGTGCCGGCACAAGTCTCCACTCGCCAATAATACTAATATGTAAACAGTACAATTTTAGGGCTTATTGTACCATATCAGTGATCTTTTTAATAGTAATAAAATAATATGAATGTTTTTAACAATAGTTTTTACATTTTCACATTCACATTTAATCCAGCGCATTATTATTCTGCAAATAAACATGACTCTGTGACGCTTTTGCTGCTGCTGAAACTTGTGATCTGTGTCTGAGTGTAAAATGTTTATCATAAACCTGTTCAATAATAAAACAATAAAAGACTTCATTAAACAGTTTAAAGTGCACTGTGGTTCAGAGGAACTGTCCAGACTCATGTGGGACTCACACATTATTATGAGACTCCATTTACAGGGTTTTTCAGTGACACAAAGAGTTTCAGAATCTTTACTGAGTCTGAATCCTTTTGGTCATGTTGTTCTGTTGTTCTGTGGCAGGTCTGTGTGATTCTGTCGGTTTCAGGAGGTTTATGCTGCAAACATCTTTAAAAATAGCATAAAAAAATGCATAGTTACTGTAAGTTACTGTTAGACGCCTCTCCACAGATCTGACCTGTAACTGGGAGAGTACACGTCAGATCTATGGAGACATGGACGAGACTGGAGTTCTGAAATGTCTCATGAGCTCATGAGCTGTCATTTGTTCATTAAAATACAGAAAAGCTTCTTAAAAACGACCAAAACACAAAGAAAATGTGACTATACTGACTCAGATTAGTGCAGAACATTTTTTTCTTAATTACGCACTCGTTTCAAAATGTTATTATTCCCATCCACCTCAAAACAGGGATGTCCCAGTTTTTTATTTTCGAAATCTGGTCACCCTAACTGTACTACTATATTGTTATACTGTTTTGCCAGGTTCTGAATGTTATTATTTACCCATAAACGTCCAGCCAATGTGAAACAGAAGAATAAATATGATATTTGTTGTTAAATTTATGTTTTTGGACGTTTAGCGGAAGTACGTGCTTTTATCGTTGCGTTCTGAACTTTCACCGGAAGTAGAACCCCGGCATCACAAACTGTGCATGAACTGAAGCTAACAGCATCCTGACTGCTTTTCGGAGGTTATTTAAGAGATTTATTTGTATTAAAATGGACTCCGCGGCGGTGGAGATAGACGGCAGTGTCATGGAGGGAGTAAGTACAAATCCGGTGTAAAAAGCGCTTAAAAAGAGTGTAAATATCCGAGATGCTAACGTGCTAACAGCGGTGTATACAAACGAATGCGCCCGGTTAGCATCATTTAGCCTAGCTCCACTCTCTACCGCTGCCTTCCCCTGATTTACCCGCTTATGTTTGCTCACAGGGCGGGCAGATTCTGAGAGTCTCCGCGGCCCTCAGCTGCATCACCGGATCACCGATAAAAATCACCAAGATCCGAGCGGGGAGAAGCCAGCCCGGGCTGAAGTGAGTACCAGCCGCTAGCATGCTAACGTTAGCCTATTCATACCAGGGAGCACCCTGCGGACTTCATCATCACATATTTATAAAACTACTAAACCAATAAACGTCATATTTTAGTCAGATATTCTTCTAAGACACGTGTAACGTGGCGCTTAGTTTCAGCTTTATTGTGATTATTATTTTGACGTGAGCGCAGTTGAAATCTAACGTGGATCATCAGAGAAAAGGACCAGACTTTGTTACAACTCAGGAAGAACAATGCAGCGTAGAAAGAGTTGATAATATTCTTAACTTGTACTGTCCCTAAGCACCACTGGGGAACTGTAAGATAATGTGTTTCTGGGAGTACAAATATGTTTTATTTTACAATCTTTCTTAATGACAAAATGAGTTAAACAGTCGCAGCTCATTGTCTGGAGGTGGAGGCTGAGACCAGACCAGAGGTGTGCAAAAATATAGAAATATCGATTACACTCGGGCTGTGCATTGCCTTGGGTCTGACGATATGATGTCATGATATACATATCACGATTCAATACATGGGTCAGTAACGTATAAGGATATTCAACAGGCAAATTTTAAAATATAAAAAATATTACTTTCTATTGAACTTTTTCAGATATTTGCAGTGTCAGGTGCAAAAATCTGTTTAACATGTATATTAAGCATTTTAGTGTTTTTTATATACACAAATCGGCTAAAACTAAAAAAAAAATGTTATGTGGTGTGACCGAGAATAACCTTAAAATTGTTTTCTTTTCTAAAACATGGTTGGGATATTAATCTAAGTTCTGAGTAATATGAAGTGTATAGAAACAAACTGTTGCATTTCTTTAGATTTCTTGTGTTTAATGAACAAACTACTGCCCTGTAAATGAAGAAAAATGCCTAAAGAACCCCATTCACCCAATTCTACTTTGTCTGTTATTCAATCAGAATTGTATTGAGTGTTGAGTCTGTACTTTTGGATAGAGATCTTGTTTCAAAATTTTAATAGACGTTTAAGCCTTCTTAATGTTTTAAACCCCCCTTCTTCTCCTCTCTCTCCTGTCCCCAGAGCGCAGCACCTGAGCGGGCTGCAGTTGGTGTCGGAGCTGTGCAGAGGGGCCCTTCACGGAGCCACTATGGGGTCCACAGACATCAGCCTGAGTCCGGGGACGATCCAGGCCGGAAACTACACAGCGGACACGCAAACAGCAGGGTAAACAAACAAATTAATGAACAAACGAACCACCTCGAGTGTCTATTGGTGGTTTTCAAATATTACGGTATTACATAAAAATAGTAGAAATCTTCCCACAAAAATAAGCACACGATCAATACTGAGCCCCAGACCTGTACGCCGCCATTAAAGGGTTTTAATACTGGAGCTGGGCAAACCAAAAATAATCCTGAGCTCATTATTTTGTCCGTTTCGCTCACCCGTCGTCAGCCTATAAACACGGTGAACTAAAAATACAGAAACTAAAGTAGCAGATGTCAGGGACGTTTAAAGAGACGGATCTGTACGAATGTTCTGAAATGTGATTCCTGTGTTTGTCAGTTCAGATTTCAAGATTTATTTTTGTCGATTTGTCTGGACTAGGGATGGACCTTCGATTAAATTTTCTTAATCAATCATCAGGAAAATTAACAATTGATTTTTGATTAATCATTAAGATTTTATATTAACATTATCATCACTATTATTAATGTTCCTAATCTGCATAAATAAACTCAACTTTACACCATATAAACGTCCTGACTCCAGAGCCTCATCAGTGTGAGGTCAGAATGTGTTTAATGCAGATTTAAACATTTGTTTATGTTTTACACAAACTAAACTTAAAACCTCACGGCTCATTTGCATAAACTGTAAGAGCTGAAAAAAGCAGCTCTTTCCTTGTGCTCCTGCTTCAGCATCTGTGGGACTAAAGGACTCGACTCAGTGAATATGAATGTTCTCTCTGTGACTCAGTGAATATGAATGTTCTCTCTGTGACTCAGTGAATATGAGTGTTCTCTCTGTGACTCAGTGAATATGAGTGTTCTCTCTGTGACTCAGTGAATATGAGTGTTCTCTCTGTGACTCAGTGAATATGAGTGTTCTCTCTGTGACAGAGGATGTTCTGCTGATGCTGAGTCTGTTCTGTGCGTATGTCGCGTTGCAGATGCTGCGTAAACATGTGAAACCGGGACACTCAAAAACCCGATCATACCCGGGACACTGATGTGCAGGGAAACACACTCTGAGGAATATAGGGATCTCCAAGGAGCCAGAGCCGAGACGTGGGACTGTGAGGCTCCAGAGTTTGTGCTCAGACCTCGACTCCTCAGGCTACGTTACACAGACATTCAGTTTGTCCATTAAAATGAACCTGAGCCACCAAATTCTTAATGATCAAATATCGATTAATCGACTAATCAGCCCGTCTCTAGTCTGGACGTGTTTAAAATGTGAAACTTTGAACAGAATTGTATTAAAACAGAAAGAGAAATCGTCATGTTTATCAGGAAAATTGCCGCATAGAGCAGCTTCAGTTTTGTTTATTTGTGTGTTTATTTGTGTGTGTGTGTGTGTGTGTGTGTGTGTGTGTGCAGGAGTGTGTGTCTGCTGCTGCAGGTGGCTCTGCCCTGTGCTCTTTTCTCTCAAGGAAACACACAGCTCTGTCTGAGAGGAGGAACCAACGCCGAGATGGCCCCACAGATAGACTTCACCATCAAGGTCTGATCTACTGCTTCTTCTGACCCTCTGACCCTCTCCTTTTCATCCTCTTCATCCTCTGCTCCTCTGACCCTCTCCTCTTCATCCTCTGACCCTCTCCTCTTCCTCCTCTTCATCCTCTGCTCCTCTGACCCTCTCCTCTTCCTCCTCTTCATCTTCTGCTCCTCTGACCCTCTCCTCTTCCTCCTCTTCTTTCTCTGCTCCTCTTACCCTCTCATCTTCATTATCTTCATTCTCTGACCCTCTGACCCTCTCCTCTTCATCCTCTGCTCCTCTGACCCTCTCCTCTTCATCCTCTGACCCTCTGACCCTCTCCTCTTCATCCTCTGACCCTTTCCTCTTCATCCTCTGACCCTCTCCTCTTCATCTTCTTCATTCTCTGACCCTCTGACCCTCTCCTCTTCATCCTCTTCATTCTCTGACCCTCTGACCCTCTCCTCTGCTCCTCTGACCCTCTCCTCTGCTCCTCTGACCCTCTCCTCTGCTCCTCTGACCCTCTCCTCTTCATCCTCTGCTCCTCTGACCCTCTCCTCTTCCTCCTCTGACCCTCTCCTCTTCCTCCTCTGCTTCATTTTATAACTTTCTTTTTTCTTTTCTTTCAGATTTTCAAACCGATCGTAGAAAAGTTTGGCGTGAACTTTGACTGCGACATAAGAATGAGGTGAACACAAATAACACCCAGGTTTTTTTACTCTCCATCGTTTCGTTCTTCTAATTTAGTCCATTTAATTCTCGACTCTACCGGAAATGTATTTGTTTTCTTTTTGTTTCTGTGTCTTTTTGCTTTATTCCATCATTATTATTCTGTTTACATTTTAAATAAACAATTACATAGAATTAAATAACAAAACCACCTGAAAAAATCCAAAAAAGTCCGATTAAACCCACGATTCACAATTGGAATCTGTCCTTCTGTATAAATGGTAGTTTTTGCATGAGCGCCCCCTGCAGGTGTGGTCTTGCGAGTGCAGTTTGGGTCAGAAACACAAATACAGAATAATAAACTGTAAATTAGACCTGGTCACGTAGAAACAAAACATTATGAAATTACAATGTGATGTAATACACTTGTTTTGAATAAATATCTCAGAATTATTCTTTTATTCCTTGTCCACTTCCTGCAGCCTCTCGCCTTCACAATCATATCTTTTTGTGGTTTTTTTAGAGGTTTTTACCCTAAAGGCGGGGGCGAGGTGCGGGTCACGGTGAACCCGGTGAAGGAGCTGCTTCCTGTGGTGATGACGGAGAGAGGAAGCATCACCAAGATCTACGGAAGGGCCTACGTCGCCGGGGTGCTGCCTTTCAAAGTAAGAGCATGAACTACACTGTATACAAAGTCCTGCCTTTCAAAGTAAGAGCATAATCTATACAGAGACCTGCCTTTCAAAGCAAGAGCGCAGAATATATGGTGCTCCCTTCCAAAATAAGAGCATAAACTACACTGTATAGAGTCCTGCCTTTCAAAGTAAGAGCGAGACATACATGGTTCTTCCTTTCAAAGTAAGAGCATAAACTATACAGCATAGAGCCCTGCCTTTTCAACGTAAGAGCGCAGAATACTTGGTGCTCCCTTTCAAAATAAGAGCATAAATGATACAGGGACTTGGGGACTCTGCCTTTTCAAAGTAAAAGCACAAAGATACAGGGTCCTGCTCACAGACTGTTTATATAAATGGACACAGTTAACCCGTTAGTCGCCGTGTTCCAAACAGGAAGTGACTGTGTGGCGCTTCCGGCTCCATTTTGGTCTTAAAATGTTGGTATTAACCCGCGCTACGTGATCCTGGGGGTTTTATTTCCCTATTTTGTCTAAATAAATTGCTGGGGCCGAATGCTGTGGGTGACGTCTCACTCCCTCAGAGCATTTTTTATAAAGACTATGGTCCTGCCTTTCAAAGTAAAAGCGCAGGAGCTCCCTGATATTCCCAGCTCTCCCATCCAGATTCTGACCAGCGTTTTTCTTTTCCTTCCAAGTTCCATTGGATCATAAGGTAACACTAACGACCCGTAGAGTAGAAATAGAGTAAACCCTGTTACCAGGCAGAATCTGCTTTCCCCTCATTACCTTCCGCCCTGTTAGTGAATCTTTTCCGCCCCGTTAGTGAATCTTTTCCGCCCTGTTCGTGAATCCTTCAGTCCCTTCAGTCCCTTCAGTCCCTTCAGTCCCTTCAGTCCCGACAGGAGAAAGTTTGTTCAGTTCTAAGTGAAGCTCGGATGAGCTGCGAAACGTCTTTGATCAAATTTGATCCAGTCACAGAATTGAGTTTCTCCTTTGCTGTACCTGATCCACTCCACAGTTCTGTTGATACTTCACAGCGACATCACGCTGGGGGTGTTCTACATGTGCCTCTGTGGTGCAATGTTCAGCCGTTACCATGGTGACTCAAAGCACACTTCAGCAAACGCTGTCAAAAGAGTTTAAGATCATCTGAAAACTATGGGTGTGAGTCTGACGATGCGATACATAAGATACACACGACACGATTCAGTATACGGTGAACCTGGTTTATCGCAGGCGTCACATTCCAAAAAGAACCCGCGACATCCCTGAAGTATCAGCTTTATTTTTTACAGTTATTCTACAATACAACACTGAACTATAGAATGAAACCAAAGATCCAAACCTGTTTTCAGGCCCAAGAATTTGTTTAAGAAATAAAAATAGAAACGTTTCTTACAAATAACTCTGATAGTTTTTAGAAATACAGTAAAATAATCATGTTAACAGTGAACAGGAGGTTGGACATTGAGCCTCAGGTGTATTTCTCAGTCCCTCTGAGCCTCTTCGTCCTGACTCCTGTAGCGTCTTTTTCCCAGAACGAACCCAAGATTCATTTATTCTGTAAAGGCGCCTACAGCCGCAGAGCTTCTGCCTTCAGCAACTCCAGAAGTTTCTCTTTTTCTGTGATAGTTTCCTCTTCCTCGGCCTTTTGCCTTTGTCCTGCAGAACGTTTCCTCCACATTGTGGGTTTGGTCATGGAGAAAATTTGCAAAGGTAAATGTGTCGGGCTGAACAGAGACGAGGCACAGAAACTGTGGACACTGGTCTGAGTGAAAAACCAAAGTGACTTTTTTTACTTCTAGACGACCTCTGCCTCAGGATTCAGAACACAAGGCACTGGGGAAAAAAAAAAAAAAGCATAAAAAAAGCTGTGAAAGGTGAACCGCGGTATAGCGACGGTTCAGTGTTTCACGAAACTAAAATGATGATGTATCATAATAATGACTTCTAATCAACTGCACCTTCACCAGAACCAAACTGTATGAAATATAATTTATTACCTTTTTTAAATCATGACAATAGTTAACACAACTCATGAATTTTAGTGAAAAACTTTTTTTTTTTTCATATTTGCTTGCTTTATATATTTTAGCACCACTTTTCATTTGCACATTTGTGTTTTGTCTGTGGTCTTGTCTCGTCCAGTGTGTCTTTATATTCTGTTTGCACTGAGGTGGGAGAGGACAGTCATGTCATCTGTGCTGTATGTTCAGTCTGTTTATGCACATGTCACAGTAAAGATGACCTATACTCCTACTGAAAACCACAGAAAAATACAAACGTGATTTAAAGCGCACGTTTTCAGGAGTCTGTGATTATTCTGAGCAATAAAGAGATAAAGAGATCAAGTCAAACAGCTTCAGACAGAGCAGGGCCTACAGTTAGCATCACACCCCCAGAGAATGTGGATGACGTCATCTGCAGAGTATCAGTATTAAACTGTATTATGTTCTTCTCATGTTCTTCTCATGTTCTTCTCACGTTCTTCTCACGTTCTTCTCATGTTCTTCTCATGTTCTTCTCACGTTCTTCTCATGTTCTTCTCATGTTCTTCTCACGTTCTTCTCATGTTCTTCTCACGTTCTTCTCACGTTCTTCTCACGTTCTTCTCACGTTCTTCTCACGTTCTTCTCACGTTCTTCTCACGTTCTTCTCATGTTCTTCTCACGTTCTTCTCACGTTCTCATGTTCTTCTCATGTTCTTCTCACGTTCTTCTCACGTTCTTCTCACGTTCTTCTCACGTTCTTCTCACGTTCTTCTCATGTTCTTCTCACGTTCTTCTCATGTTCTTCTCATGTTCTTCTCACGTTCTTCTCATGTTCTTCTCACGTTCTTCTCACGTTCTTTCCCACGTTCTTCTCATGTTCTTCTCATGTTCTTCTCACGTTCTTCTCACGTTCTTCTCACGTTCTTCTCATGTTCTTCTCATGTTCTTCTCATGTTCTTCTCATGTTCTTCTCATGTTCTTCTCACGTTCTTCTCACGCTCTTCTCACGCTCTTCTCATGTTCCTTCTCATGTTCTTCTCACGTTCTTCTCACGTTCTTCTCACGTACTTCTCACGTTCTTCTCATGTTCTTCTCACGTTCTTCTCACGTTCTCATGTTCTTCTCATGTTCTTCTCACGTTCTTCTCACGTTCTTCTCACGTTCTTCTCACGTTCTTCTCACGTTCTTCTCATGTTCTTCTCACGTTCTTCTCACGTTCTTCTCACGTTCTTCTCATGTTCTTCTCATGTTCTTCTCATGTTCTTCTCATGTTCTTCTCATGTTCTTCTCACGTTCTTCTCACGCTCTTCTCACGCTCTTCTCATGTTCTTCTCATGTTCTTCTCACTTTCTTCTCACTTTCTTCTCATGTTCTTATGTTCTTCTCACGTTCTTCTCATGTTCTTCTCACTTTCTTCTCACTTTCTTCTCATGTTCTTCTCATGTTCTTATGTTCTTCTCATGTTCTTCTCATGTTCTTCTCATGTTCTTATGTTCTTCTCATGTTCTTCTCATGTTCTTCTCATGTTCTTATGTTCTTCTCATGTTCTTCTCATGCTCTTCTCACGTTCTTCTCATGTTCTTCTCATGTTCTTCTCACGTTCTCATGTTCTGGTAACGTGTGTGTGACAGTTGGCCAAAGACATGTCGACCGCCGCCGTCAGAACCATCAGGAAAGAAATCAAAGAGCTCTACATCAACATCCAACCGCTGCAGGAGAAAGAGAAGGCCTACGGCAACGGCAGCGGCATCATGTGAGGGGGAGCACACGGGAGGGCATCTGAGGCACGGGGAGGGCATCTGACACACACGGGAGGGCATCTGAGGCACGGGGAGGGCATCTGACACATGGGGAGGGCATCTGACACACACCAGGGAGGGCATCCAGTAGGTTTGGGCGGTAATCCTGTGTCCCACGGTATCAAAAAGTATCGTCAGTATCAGTTTCATTCCCGTCATTTAAAAAAATCTGCGTCAGGACCTAAACCCACAGCAGGACTTCCTCCCCTCCGCTCTCCCTCCTCTTCAAACGTGGTTCCGCTCGGAGATTTCCATCCACACGCAGTGAGGAAGAAAAAAACCTGACTGACGCTTCGTGTGCGACGCTGAGCCCAAAAGTTTGTGACGGAGACGTTTTACTGAAGCCGAGAGTCGAGAGGGGACGAGGCTGAAGAGGAGAAAGTTCCCGAGGGCGAAGTCAGACTTTCACGGAGGAGACGGGAACTTCTCCTCCTGGCGAGAGCGCGGGTCTGTCAGATACAACATGCTGCAGTGGGAATATCACAGGCCCTGGACTGTCGCCTTTTACTTTTTACTCTGAATCTGCCTCTTCTGCACTTTTCTGGTCTCGGCGAGTCCCAGATCATTAAATGGAGGGAGAAACGCACTGGTGAAGTTTGGTTTGATCAGAACTTGTGCCTCATCTTCAAATATAAACCTTCTGTTTCTGAAGAGTTTAGGTGTAAGACACAAAATAATTCTGAATTAGTCACAGTAAAACCATAAACCCGGGAAAATGCTGAGAAGGTTTAATGGGATCAGAATTTGGTCCGACTCCACCAGGCTTTCACGGAGGAGACGGTAAAGCCCAATTTATGGTTCTGCATCAAAACATATTTGCGTCGACCTGCACCTCCCAAACTTTCTAACGACGCCTCAAAGACGATAAGGGCTGTGATTGGTCCTCTGCACCGCTCTACATTTCCTCCTCATTCTAGACTTTGAGTAATAATGTGTTTAAAGCAGCTTTGGCACATTTGTTTACGTTTTACACAAACCAAACTTCAAACCTCATGGCTCATTTGCATACATCTCATTTGCATACAGCTCATTTGCATACAGTATAAGCGCTGATAAAAACAGCTCGTGCTCTGATGCTGATGATCGAACGCGCTGCAGAGTTTGGTTTGATCAGAATTTGTGCCTCATCTTCAAATCTAAAGCTGCGACTCTGTTTCTGAAGGTTTAGGAGCAGCTACAGAATAATTCTGAATTAGTCACAGTAAAACCATAAACCCGGGAAAATGCGGGAAAAAGGTTTAATGGGATCAAAACTTGGACACTGCCCAAACCTAATATCCAGTTCACTTTATTTCTACAGCACCTTTTAGAAACCTGACAGTTTCCAAAGTGCTGCAGAGACAAATTAATACAATAAAAGATAAAAACAATAAATAAAAAGTGTTAAAATGCATAAAGCTGAAAATTTTTAAAAAAGTGATTTCAAAATAAAATAAATAAAATAAAAGACACAGGGGACCACACAACTCACGCATCTGTAATCTGACAGTATTACAGTGTTGAGATGTAATTTGAACCCAAACTATTGTTAAAAAAAAAACAAAAAACTTTTGTGAGTCTTTTGTTCTTAATTATTTCCTCGTTTCTCTGTTTCCTGTTTCAGAATCATCGCCGAGTCGTCCACAGGTTGTCTTTTTGCAGGTTCAGCTTTGGGGAAAAAAGGTGAGTCCACGTTTGTCCACAAGAGGGCAGCAAAACCTTTTCCTTATGTGGTTCTCCCCAGTAGAATCTGCATACGGCAGAACTTCACTTTTAGCCTCTCTGCTCCCTGTCCAAATGCGCCTCTGTGGCTGCGTCTTGTTTCTTTTCGCGTCTCGCTTCCTTCTCCTCAATTCTGCAGGAAATGGGTGAGGAAGTCCCGCCCACAGAGGAGACGCGGGGAGGAGAGAGGATCGAAACTCTGCACTCAGACCAATACAGTCTGATTCTTTTCTCTGGTGTTGCTCCTGAAGCCTCCTCAGGTTTACTTCTTCATTCTGAGGTTTCCTTTGGGACGCCACCACCACGAAAAAGCTGAAAAACGGAGGATCGAGGAAAAGGAAGTGAGGAAAGCGAAATGAAATGCTGCCTTTACCTTTTTGGCGAACCATAACAGCATCTCTACCTCATTCTTCTTAAACAGGATTCTTCTGCGCAGGGACTTTTCTCCACATGTTTAAACCTTCCTGAAGCGGCGACGTTTCCCTTCACAAACTTTACATACCCGTCTCTTTTCGCAGGAGTTTACGCAGATAAAATCGGGATCGAAGCCGCAGAGATCCTCCTCAGAAACATCAGACACAACGGCTGCGTCGACGAGTTTCTCCAAGACCAGGTTTGATCAGCAGCATTTCAACTTTTAAACATGCACATGTTTTACACTGGAATATGTGCTGTACTGTAATACACATGTACTGTAATACCTGTGTACTGTAATACACATGTACTGTAATACCTGTGTACTGTAATACACATGTACTGTAATACACATGTACTGTAATACCTGTGTACTGTAATACCTGTGTACTGTAATACACATGTACTGTAATACACATGTACTGTAATACCTGTGTACTGTAATACACACAGGAGAAATCAGAACTGTTTCTCACCTTCGTCTCACGGTTTTTTAGTGCTGTCAGTCGATTCAAATATTCAATCGCGATTAATCTCATGAATGTCATAGTTAACTCGTGATTAATCGCAAATTAATGGCACATTTTTTGTCCCTTGAATCATCATTTTAATCCTCTTATCCACGTAGAAAAGTAGATTTGGCTTTGTACAGATGTTTTTTTATTTTATTTCCTTTTTATTGCAAAGCAGAACAAGCGTCACTGAGACTTTGTGCTCTGCATCAGTGTGAGCGAAGAGTCTCTTGTCTTCAGAACAGTCACATAACGGGTGGAATAATGAGCTGTGACCATAGTCCGTATATATAAGTGGGCTAAGCTAACCCATTAGCCGCTAACCCGTTAGCCGCCGTGTGCCAAACAGGAAGTGCTCCAGGAGCCTCTTCCGGCTCCTTCTCTCCTTTTCCCAGTGACTCACATTAGGATCTTCTCTCCTCTCTCTGGACCTGCTGCTGTGGCCTCATCATTCTGGTCTTAAAATGTTTGTCTGAACCCGCGACAAAAAAACCCTCTTCATAACATAGATCCTGGCTCCAGATTTGCTCCTGTAACCGTGGCAACAGGAGCCTCATGTGAGCGACGCTGTGGAGACGTCACACTTAATCCACTCATATATACGGACTCTGTGACCTGAGGTGTTTCCAGTATCTCCAGTTAGTGCGACTGTGTTTGTCGCCCCAACACCTGCTGTACTCGGGGCACTCGCGCTGGGTCTTTAGGGCCGTGCTCGGGCACGTTTGCCTGGGGTTCTGTGGACGGTGTTTGCACCTGTCGGGCTGCGGTCAGGGCGTCGTCGCGGTGGAGCTGGTGGTTTTGGTGGAGGGTGGGTCCAGCGGTCTGGGGTTCTGCTCCTCTGGGGGTTTGTGTCGCTGTCCATGGTACTTGTCGTGGATTTGCGGTATTTTTTCCGTGTTCTCCTCGTGCGGGGGCATCGGTGGTGCAGCTGTGCTGTGATTGTTTTTTCCTTTTTGCTGCCGGATCCTGTAGTTTTTCTAACGTTACAGCTGTGGCCACAGCTTATGAAGAAACTCGACCACCGGGTCACAAACAGTGTTAACTTGCAATTTAGAAAAATGAACGCCGTTAAAATAGTTTGGAGTTAATGTGTTAACAGCGCCACATTATAACAGCACTGTTTTTACTTTCAGTTAATCGTCTTCATGGCTCTGGCCAAAGGAAAGTCTCGGATCAGAACTGGACCCGTGACTCTGCACACGCAGACGGCCATTCACATCGCAGAACAGCTCACACAGGTGAGTATGACTGCAAATACTGCAAATACTGCAAATACTGCAAACACTACTGCAAATACTACTGCAAATACTACTGCAAATACTACTGCAAATACTGCAAACACTACTGCAAATACTACTGCAAATACTACTGCAAATACTACTGCAAATACTGCAAACACTACTGCAAATACTACTGCAAATACTACTGCAAATACTGCAAATACTACTTACACCTCACCGGACCTCACTGGACCTTCACTGACTTGTCTGTTTCTCCTCCAGGCGAAGTTCAGCATCTCCAAATGCGCTGAAGATCTGAGCGGAAACACGACGTACCTGATCGAGTGTGAGGGCTCAGGGGCCGTGAACCCTCACCTCTGACCTGTGACCTCTGACCTCTGACCTGTGACCCTCCCGCTGACCCCGCCCCCTCCGCAGAAACCCCGCCCCCACAGACTGTTGTCACGGCCACAGGTTCGTCTCAGGGTGAAACGAAGCCGCGCACGTCACTGAGGCTCGTCTGCTCTTTCCACACGTCCGGACGAAGTTATTTAAAAACAGAAAGTCACGTTCTATTTAAAGATGCAATACGAAACTTCTCCCGCCACCTGCTGTCTCCATAGCGATGTCGTTTTCCACAGTATGGCATTAAACTCGTCTCCAGCAGCTGTTTCATTTGTGTGGTTTTATTGCACAAAAACGTCTTAGATAAAGACGCAGGGCAACTGACACAGGAGGACGGGAGGGCATCTGACACAGGAGGACGGGAGGGCATCTGACACAGGAGGACGGGAGGGCATCTGACACAGGAGGACGGGAGGGCATCTGACACACAGGAGGACGGGAGGGCATCTGACACACAGGAGGACGGGAGGGCATCTGACACACAGGAGGACGGGAGGGCATCTGACACAGGAGGACGGGAGGGCATCTGACACACAGGAGGACGGGAGGGCATCTGACACACAGGAGGACGGGAGGGCATCTGACACAGGAGGACGGGAGGGCATCTGACACAGGAGGACGGGAGGGCATCTGACACACAGGAGGACGGGAGGGCATCTGACACAGGAGGATGGGAGGGCATCTGACACACAGGAGGACGGGAGGGCATCTGACACACAGGAGGACGGGAGGGCATCTGACACAGGAGGACGGGAGGGCATCTGACACACAGGAGGACGGGAGGGCATCTGACACAGGAGGACGGGAGGGCATCTGACACAGGAGGACGGGATGGCATCTGACAGGAGGACGGGAGGGCATCTGACACACAGGAGGACGGGAGGGCATCTGACACAGGAGGACGGGAGGGCATCTGACACACAGGAGGACGGGAGGGCATCTGACACAGGAGGACGGGAGGGCATCTGACACACACAGAGTCTTGTTTCCGTGACGCGGTTTTACAGTTTAAAGGTGTTGAGTGTCACTGTCCCCGTGACCTGCTTCTGCTCTAAGACAAATACTACAAATACTACAACAAATACTACAAATACTACAACAAATACAACAAATACTACAACTACTACAAATACTACAACAAATACAACAAATACTACTATTATACTACTTCTACTACTGTTAGACTTGATTATTATCTGGTTTAGTCCAACTTTAGTCCTGGTTTAGTCCTGGTTTAGACCTGGTTTCTAAACCAGGTCCAAACTTGGTCTAAATCTGGTCTAGTCAGAGAATTACTGTGTTTCAGGCAACATTAATTTTGTCAAAAGTATCGAAAATCAGATCCTAATCGACCCCAAAACTAATATCGAAAATAGATCCTCATTTATCACAAATATCGATACTAAAAAAGTCCCATTTTCAGGACAGAGCAGAACTTTTCCTGAACAATCTGGAGGTGGATCAGAGCAAATGTAAGAGCACAGAGACTAGAGTACACCCATGGACCTGGTTTAGACCTGGTTTAGACCTGGTTTAGACCTGGTTTAGACCTGGTTTAGACCTGGTTTAGGCCTGGTTTAGACCTGGTTTAGACCTGGTTTAGACCTGGTTTAGACCTGGTTTACACCAGCACATGGGAACAGAAAAGAAAGTTCGACTGTTTAATGTGGAAAATCACTGTATTTTGTCTGAAGAAAGAGGGTTTCATTTGTATGTTATTCCCATTGTGGGATCAGAATCGGTATAGAGTATCGAGTATCGGGTATCGGGTCTGTTCCTCGGCTCCTCAGGACCACAGACTGAACCTGTGACAGTGGCACAAAGGAGCTCGACCTTAATGAGAAAATGAAGGAACAAAACACATTAAAAATTTAAGCATCAAACAAAGAACTGGACCCGAGACGAGGAGGAGGACTTTCCACAGGACCTGAGGCCAAACGGGACCTGAGGCCAAACGGGACCATCGTGTTTGGACCTCCACACCTGGACCTCCACACCTGGACCTCCACGTCTGGACCTCCACATCTGGACCTCCACATCTGGACCTCCACATCTGACCTCCACGTCTGGACCTCCACATCTGGACCTCCACATCTGGACCTCCACATCTGGACCTCCACATCTGACCTCCACGTCTGGACCTCCACATCTGGACCTCCACATCTGGACCTCCACATCTGGACCTCCACATCTGACCTCCACGTCTGGACCTCCACATCTGGACCTCCACATCTGACCTCCACGTCTGAACCTCCACGTCTGGACCTCCACATCTGGACCTCCACGTCTGGACCTCCGCATCTGGACCTCCGCATCTGACCTCCACGTCTGGACCTCCACACCTGGACCTCCACGTCTGGACCTCCACATTTGGACCTCCACACCTGGACCTCCACATTTGGACCTCCACACCTGGACCTCCACATCTGGACCTCCACGTCTGGACCTCCACATTTGGACCTCCACATCTGGACCTCCACACCTGGACCTCCACATCTGGACCTCTAAGTCTGGACCTCCACATCTGGACCTCTAAGTCTGGACCTCCACGTCTGTACCTCCACGTCTGGACCTCCACATCTGGACCTCCACATCTGGACCTCTAAGTCTGGACCTCCACATCTGGACCTCCACGTCTGGACCTCCACGTCTGGACCTCTGCATCTGGACCTCTGCGTCTGACCTCCAGGTCTGGACCTCCAGGTCTGGACCTCCACGTCTGGACCTCCACGTCTGGACCTCCGCATCTGGACCTCTGCATCTGACCTCCAAGTCTGGACCTCCACACCTGGACCTCCACGTCTGGACCTCCCCATCTGGACCTCCACACCTGGACCTCCACATCTGGACCTCCACGTCTGGACCTCCACATTTGGACCTCCACATCTGGACCTCCACATCTGGACCTCTAAGTCTGGACCTCCACATCTGGACCTCTAAGTCTGGACCTCCACGTCTGTACCTCCACGTCTGGACCTCCACATCTGGACCTCCACATCTGGACCTCTAAGTCTGGACCTCCACATCTGGACCTCCACTTCTGGACATCCACATCTGGACCTCCACGTCTGGACCTCCACGTCTGGACCTCCGCATCTGGACCTCCGCGTCTGACCTCCAGGTCTGGACCTCCACGTCTGGACCTCCACGTCTGGACCTCCGCATCTGGACCTCTGCATCTGACCTCCAGGTCTGGACCTCCACACCTGGACCTCCACACCTGGACCTCCACACCTGGACCTCCACGTCTGGACCTCCACATCTGGACCTCTAAGTCTGGACCTCCACACCTGGACCTCCACGTCTGGACCTCCACATTTGGACCTCCACATCTAGACCTCCACACCTGGACCTCCACATTTGGACCTCCCCATCTGGACCTCCACACCTGGACCTCCACGTCTGGACCTCCACATCTGGACCTCCATATCTGGTCAAACCCTCAGACTCCGCCCTCTCCAGCCCTGATGATACGTAGCTTCTCCCACCACCTGCTGTCTCCATGGCGATGTAATTTTCCACAGTACGGCATTAAACTAATTAAACTCTTCTCTAGCCACTGTTTCATTTGTGTTTGTTTTTATCGCTCACGAATATCTTGGAAAAACGTAACCGTGCAGCGGCTCGCCTCTCCGCCGATCCGACCCGGCGCCTGTCCCGGTCACGTCGCCTGTCCCGGTCACGTCGCCTGCCCGTCACCATGGAGACGGAGGAGATTAAAGCGACACCGTGGAACATTCGGGACAAAGCGGTAAACACGGCCGCCCTCCTCGGTCCTTGTGTTGAAACATGAGCCGCTGTAACGCACACCTCCGGGACTCAGCGGACCGAGACCAGAGACCGAGACCAGAGACCAGACCTGAGACCAGACCCGGGACTGGACACCCGATCCCCCCAGATCCGGTTCAAATCCTCTCACGGCCCTCGCGCAGTCCCGGACAACTCCTGCGTCACAGTCCGCCACAGTGAAGGGATGGAGGAGCAGGACAACCCACGGATCCTGCAGCCTCCCGGGACCAAGACCGGACCAAACCCAGGACCAAACCCAGGACCAAACCCAGGACTAAACCAGGGACTAAACCAGGGTCTGAACCAGGGACTGAACCAGGGACTGAACCAGGGACCAAATCCAGGACTTAGACCAGGAATCGACCCAGGATCACAAGGATCAGGACCTGCTCCGAACCGAGTCTGGATTTCTCTGATTGCAGGTGAGTGAGACCTGGCTGAGTTCTGGTCTGGTCTCAGTGTAAGACCTGGTTGAGTTCTGCTCTGGTCTCAGTGTAAGACCTGGTTGAGTTCTGCTCTGGTCTCAGTGTAAGACCTGGTTGAGTTCTGGTCTTGTCTCAGTGTTAGACCTGGTTGAGTTCTGCTCTGGTCTCAGTGTAAGACCTGGTTGAGTTCTGCTCTGGTCTCAGTGTAAGACCTGGTTGAGTTCTGCTCTGGTCTCAGTGTAAGACCTGGTTGAGTTCTGCTCTGGTCTCAGTGTAGGACCTGGAGTTGTGTTTTGTTTCATTTACACATGTTTCACACACAAACCTGCAGATTTAGTTCTTCACTTAAACAGAAGATGCTCTGTTCCACCTTGTGATGTCATCATGTGGTGATACAGGAAGTGCTCCACTTTGTTTTGAAACTCCACACAACTTCACCAGAATCATCTGGACCATTTACGCCTCTGGAATTGCCGATCTCGACTGAACTAAAGGTAAAAGGAGCTGTTTACTTGAAATCAGGTCTAAACCAGGACTAAATCAGGTCTAAACCAGGTCTAAACCAGGACTAAAACAGGACTAAAACAGGACTAAAACAGGACTAAAACAGGACTAAATCAGGTCTAAACCAGGTCTAAACCAGGACTAAATCAGGTCTAAATCAGGTCTAAATCAGGACTAAACCAGGACTAAACCAGGTCTAAAACAGGTCTAAACCAGGTTTAAAACGGGTCTAAATCAGGTCTAAATCAGGACTAAATCAGGTCTAAATCAGGTCTAAATCAGGACTAAACCAGGACAAACCAGGACTAATCTAGATCTAAATTAAGTCTAAACCAGGTCTAAAACAGGTCTAAACCAGGTTTAAAACGGGTCTAAATCAGGTCTAAACCAGGACTAAATCAGGACTAAACCAGGTCTAAATCGGGTCTAATCGAGTTCTAAATTAGGCCTAAATCGGATGTAAATCAAGTCTAATCCTAACCAGGTCTAATCTAGATCTAAATCAGGACTAAGCCAGGTCTAAACCAGGTCTAAACCAGGACTAAATCAGGTCTATTGCAGGTGTAAACCTCTTCTCGACTGATCTAAAGGTAAAAGGAGCTGTTCACTCAAAAACTCTCACTTCATGACATCACCAGGTGGAACAAAACACAACTTCAACTCTGTTTTTGAGGAGGAAACGACATTAGAAGACAACTTCACAAGAATCCGTTTTGTGGACTTTTAAATGAACAAACAAAAGTAAAAATACACAAAATACAACTTGACTTCAAATGTCCAGTGTTTCTGCTCCTCTTTTTTCTCTCTTTTCTCCGGGTCTTTCTTTCGTTCTGGTTTTGTCTCGTTCTAAACAAACATGGCGGCTGCTGTGAAACTCTGATCCTCGTCACAGTGAAATTATTCTCAGCAAAATTAAAAGTGTGTAAAGGTTTTATGAAGTAGAAAACATTTAAATATTTAACACAGACTAACTGGAGGAGGTGGAATTAAAACTGTGAACGCACCAAAAGAAAACTCCAAATATGACGAGAAAAATACCACAGATTTACTAAAGTGATGGTAAAAACTGTTTAGTTTTAAGTTAAGTTATGAAGTTAAATTAGATTTTGAGTTATGATTTTGTATTTTCTTTGGTTTAGTCCTGAATTATTCATTGTTTGGTCCTGGATTAGTCCTGGTTTAGTCCTGGTTTAGTCCTGCTTTAGTCCTGGTTTAGTCCTGCTTTAGTCCTGGTTTAGTCCTGGTTTAGTCCTGGTTTAGTCCTGCTTTAGTCCTGGTTTAGTCCTGCTTTAGTCCTGGTTTAGACCTGGTTTAGTCCTTTAGTCCTGGTTTAGTCCTGCTTTAGTCCCGGTTTAGACCTGGTTTAGACCTGGTTTAGTCCTTTAGTCCTGCTTTAGTCCTGCTTTAGTCCTGGTTTAGTCCTGGTTTAGTCCTGGTTTAGTCCTGGTTTAGTCCTGCTTTAGTCCTGGTTTAGTCCTGCTTTAGTCCTGGTTTAGACCTGGTTTAGTCCTTTAGTCCTGGTTTAGTCCTGGTTTAGTCCTGCTTTAGTCCTGGTTTAGTCCTGCTTTAGTCCTGGTTTAGACCTGGTTTAGTCCTTTAGTCCTGCTTTAGTCCTGGTTTAGACCTGGTTTAGACCTGGTTTAGTCCTGGTTTAGTCCAGCTTTAGTCCTGGTTTAGTCCTGGTTTAGTCCTGGTTTAGTCCTGCTTTAGTCCTGGTTTAGACCTGGTTTAGTCCTGCTTTAGTCCTGGTTTAGACCTGGTTTAGTCCTTTAGTCCTGCTTTAGTCCTGGTTTAGACCTGGTTTAGACCTGGTTTAGTCCTGGTTTAGTCCAGCTTTAGTCCTGGTTTAGTCCTGGTTTAGTCCTGGTTTAGTCCTTTAGTCCTGGTTTAGTCCTGGTTTAGTCCTGGTTTAGTCCTGCTTTAGTCCTGGTTTAGTCCTGGTTTAGTCCTGCTTTAGTCCTGGTTTAGTCCTGGTTTAGACCTGGTTTAGTCCTGGTTTAGTCCTGGTTTAGACCTGGTTTAGTCCTGGTTTAGTCCTGGTTTAGTCCTGGTTTAGTCCTGGTTTAGTCCTGGTTTAGTCCTGGTTTAGTCCTGCTTTAGTCCTGGTTTTAGACCTGGTTTAGTCCTGGTTTAGTCCTGGTTTAGTCCTTTGTCCTTGTGTTTCCATCTCAGTTATTTTAAACTCTGGAAACTGAAACTGGAGCCTCAGAATCACCTTTAGCTGCACAAAGACTCTCCTCTGAGCGGACCTGACGCGTACTCCAGCTGCCGGCCTCTTCCTGCCACACGTTTGCATGTTCTGCCTGTGTCTGTGTCAGAACAGGCACCAGAGCTGTGACCCAGAGACTCTGGGGGCGGGTCAAATGCAGAGGACAGAATCCGACACTTTAAAGCCCCAGTGTGTAATATTTTAGACAGAAACTAGATTTAAATAAAGACTTTTACTTTATTTTAACTAAAAACCTGCACTTTTACTGTTACGGAGCTCACCTCTGTTTTAGTCCTGCTTTAGTCCTGGTTTAGTCCTGCTTTAGTCCTGGTTTAGGCCTGGTTTAGTCCTGGTTTAGTCCTGGTTTAGTCCTGCTTTAGTCCTGCTTTAGTCCTGCTTTAGTCCTGTTTTAGTCCTGGTTTAGTCCTGTTTTAGTCCTGGTTTAGTCCTGTTTTAGTCCTGGTTTAGTCCTGCTTTAGTCCTGCTTTAGTCCTTGTTTAGTCCTGGTTTGGTCCTGGTTTAGTCCTGGTTTAGTCCTGCTTTAGTTCTGGTTTAGTCCTGGTTTAGTTTTTGTTTAGTCCTTGTTTAGTCCTTGTTTAGTCCTGGTTTAGTCCTGAATTAGTCCTGGTTTAGTTCTGCTTTAGTCCCAGTTTCATCCTTGTTTAGTTTTTGTTTAGTCCTGCATTAGTCCGGCTTTAGTCCTGGTTTGGTCCTGGGTTAGTCCTGGTTTAGTCCTGGTTTAGTCCTGGTTTAGTCCTGGTTTAGTCCTGGTTTAGTCCTGGATTCGTCCTGGATTCGTCCTGGATCTGTTACTGTATTTGCACTAAAAACCTGCAGTCTTGTTGTTATGGACTCGCCTCTCCACAGATCTGACCTCTGACCTGGTGCTGTCACAAGACTAAAATTCCAGACTTAATTTCCCGATCGTTCTAAACACGTTCAGGAAAGTTTCTGTCAGTGGAACGTCTTTAGTGTCGATACCTGTGGAAAATACATGCTCTGCCTCCAGGAATGTTACACAATCGGGCTTTAAAGAGCAGGTGTGAGACAGCAGGAGGCAGGACAGTGTGTGGCACAGACTGGAGGTCAGAGCGTCAATAATTCAGAGGAGTTTGAGCCGCCGAGATCTGCAGGATTTAAACTGTGCACAGACGCAGGACGCTGTAAGAATAATGATAATAATGATAATAATAATAATAATAATAATAATAATAATAATAATAATAATAATAATAATAATAATAATAATAATAATAATAATAATAATACATTTGATTATGACATCACGAGCAGAGAGAGATTTGTAATATCGATGTATTTCTTTGTTTCTTTGTTTGGGTGCAGTGCAGGTTCATGAACAGACATGATACATGAATGTTAAACACGTCGGACTGGAGCCAAAATGTTCATTTCCATCCGCAGTCCCAGGGGTCAGAAATACATCTGGAACAACACTAAAATTTACATTAAATAATGATCAGACTTTATATAGAATTTTCCAGACTCACCAGCTGCACAATCGTACAGAAAACCACACAATTCACTTTTACACAGAACTCCATTAAAGTTGAACTCGGGCCTGTCTGAAGCTAAAGTTCGTTTCTAGAGGAGGTGAATTCTGTCAGGAGCCAAAAAACGGCACAGATCAGTGTTTCCTCGGTGGAGATCTCACTGTGGCAGTGAGTCTGTCAAGGCAACAAACTAGTGCAGTGATGGGGGCAAGTTCTGAACTTCCACGTAAAACTGAAGAAGCTGAACTCCACTTTAACCCATCTGACAACAGCCACGAGTCTAACAAACCAAACGCTCTGCCTGGTTCACTCATTGGTGTCTGGAAACGTTAGAAAACAACTTTATAATCAGCCTCACACTTCCCTCTGCTGATTTCCCACTGCACAAAAGCCCAAAAGACTCGATCGTCGAAGCAACAAGTGAGAATCGACTGGTGACGGTGCAGAAGAAACTGAAAGATGTTGAAAGAAAATGCTTCGGGAATGTATTTTTTAGCGTTTTTCAAAAAACACAATTCATTCGTAAATAAATGGGATTAGAAACGACATCGAGGATCGAGTCTTGAAGTCTGGAAAGAATGAACTGCGGCGGCAGTGAAACTGTAAATGCAAAGTTGCTGTTCATACGCTGCTTTTCTTTCTTATTTAATCAAGTTTGGAGTTAGAAGAACTTTTACTTCAGCCTAAACTCTTTCGGTCATGATCCATGCGGTTGTATTCTATGTTTAGCTTTGTTTTGTAGTGCTGCAAAATTACTGAATAAACTATTTCTATTTCTACAGTTGTGAATAAAATGTTTACCTAAAATAAATAAATAGTTGATGCCCAATTCCATTCTTTTATAAGGTGACCAGACGTCCCTATTTCCCCGGGACAGTCCCACTTTTGAGCCCTGTGTCCCCCTGTCCCAGCAGATTTGTCCAAAACCAGTGATTTGTCCCAAGAAATGTCCCAGGTGTCCCTATTTTGACCAATTTGATACTTATCAACAGTAAAGAGAAACATACATTGTCATTTGTTTAGGTAAAACACAGAAATGCTGCTTAAAAACGATCAAAACTATACTGACTCACACGTGCAGTGCCTAAAGAAGTGCCTTCATTACGCACTCGTTTCACAATATTATTACCAACCACCACAAACCAGGGGTGTCCCACTTTTATTATACGCCCGTTGTAAGACGGGACGTATTATGGTATGGCGCTGTCCGTCTGTCCGTCTGTCCGTCTGTCTGTGGACAATTTCTTGTCCGCGCTCTAACTCGACAACCGTCTCACCTAGGAATGTCAAACTTCCAAACTGCACCAACAATTCATTTTTAACTAGGTTTGACAAATTCTAACTTAATTCTATATACAATAATTCAAAGTACGGGCGTATTTTGCCCCGCTGGCGGTGCAGTTTGGAAGTTTGACATTCCTTGGTGAGACGGTTGTCGAGTTAGAGCGCGGACAAGAAATTGTCCACAGACAGACGGACAGACGGACAGACAGACGGACGGATAATCAATAGGGAAATCTGGCTCTTGCAGTAGGAGTATGAGTATGACATCATCACATTCTAGAATCGGAATTCCACCAGTCAGATCGCAGCAACAGAACTTAAAGACACTGCAAAGCTTTAATATGTCAAAGCTCAAAGAAGCAGAGAATGTGGGTTGTTCTCGCTTTCAGCAGCAGAACATTTGAGAAGAGAGTTCAGATCTACGGCACGTAACATAAAAGGACAGAGATGGAAGATAAAAAGTTTTTATTTTGAAACTCTGGTCACCCTATTCTTTATAATCCATCACTTTTTAAACTTTTATCCCAAATTCCGCACAGACCTGAACAGCGGAGAGCTCCATTCTGCCATTCTGCGCCTCTGATTGGCTGCTGCTCCACAGTCTCGCCCTCTGATTGGCTGCTGCTTCACAGTCTCGCCCTCTGATTGGTTGCCGCCGCGCTTGTCCCACTCCCCCGGTTTCCATAGTAACGTGTCTTAAGGAGGGATCGGCTCAATCAGAGCTTCAGTCTGCTCAGATTCACCTCCGCGTCCGACTCTGCCCGGAGCTAAACATGCTAAACCCGAGCGACGAAAGCCCCAAAAACCACAAAACTACACGGAGAAAGTGCCTCAAGTAACGCCCAAACCTCGAGGAACCACCGGAGCGAGCCATGGGCGGATAAACATAAACTTTTACAACTTTTAAACAGCGTCTGCGGGCTGTTTAAGTTAGCCGCGCTGCTAACTTGGAGCTAAAGGCTAATCGCAGCCGCTTCGGAGCCGTTGGGGGTAAAGTTGGAGGAAGAAGCCCGGAAAAAGTGCGCTTAGAGCGGGGAACGGACGGGACCATGACCGGAGAGGGCATACGGCACTCCCCGATCCTGTCCGCGCTCTTCAAGACCGGGGAGGACTCGGAGCTGATGGGATCCGCGGAGTTTATCCGAGGTAAAGGCGTGAGTGGAGCCGGGGAGCGAGCGCTTCAGCCCGGACACGCTGAGAGGAGCGGCGCGGTGCAGAAAGTTGCATTTTAGGAAGTGAAAGAGATGCTGGTTAAACTTTGGCTCACTTCACCCCAAAACTGTGATCATTTTCAACATTTGTCAAACTTTGTCTAAGTGGAAAACCCAGATTCTTTGGGATATAAATGGGCGTTCCTGTAAACACTGCGGGTTGCGCTGTTGCGTGGCTGCGCGTAAACAAAGTGCAACGAATTATAAAATGTGTGAAAGTTAAGGAATTTTCACATGAGGTTTGCTTCATACTATAATCACGCCATTAATAATTGATTAAACAATTACATAAGTATACAACCATCGTCAAGAGACTGGGGATTTGTATGTAAAGTTCCTCTATTGCACCAAACTGACTCTTTTGAGCTTTAAGTCATGTTCATCATGCTGTTCCCTCCTCAAAAACAGACCCGGAGCTGTGTTTTGTTTGAGTAACTCTTTTTATCATTAGTCTGTCTACATTTCCAAAGCTCCAAATGCTCTGTTCCACCTTGTGATGTCATGAAGCAGTAGTTTTCCAAGTGAAAAGCTCCTTTTACCTTTAGTCGAGTGGAGATTGGCAGTTCAAGGAATTAAATCATCCAAAGAATTCTAGGGAATGGAGTTTAAAAGGCAGTGAAGCACTTCCTATTTTACCGCATGACATGAAAATCTGTCAGAAACACAAAAAAACTACATTAGAACAGATCAGAAAATAGCCCTGTCTCCTACTTGTTTTCATCGAGATATAGTTTTGTCAGGAACTTTCAGTGTAAAACTTGTCAATGGTGCACCTTTAATATGTCTGTTATACTGTAAACAAAGCTGAAGTGTGGGAAAGGAGGCTGGGAGGGCATCTGGCTGGATATCTCGGTTGGGAACAGAGCGTACGGCCGAGCGTCTGACACTCGGAGGCAGACGGATGTTCAAATGTCTGACTGTGATTTTATTTATATTTTCTCGTCTCGTTTCAGAGCGTCTGTATTTCGCCACGTTGAGAAGTAAACCCAAAAGCACGGCCAACACGCACTATTTCTGCACAGATGAGGAGTTTATCTACGAGAAGTGAGTCCAACTTTACTACTGATACTACAAATACTGTAATGGTGACGTGTCCATGTGAGGAGCAGAGGGTCAGGCGGTTCCTACTGCACATTTTATTATTATATTATATAGTTTTGTGGTTATGGTTGATTTAATTTCTTGGTCAGAAAACAGAAATGTGTAACTGAAAGGTTTTGAATTCAGATCAGATTTGGACCTAAACTGTAAATCAGCTCCGACTCCTTCAATAAACAAAACGTTTACCATAATAAAAGTCTTTTAGGTAACTTTGGTACTGGGCAGTTTAGAGCAACTGCTTTTTCTAAAATAAAAAGTTTCTTCTTCCTCTAAACTTTCCCCGAGTTTAAAGCAGAGGTCACGCCTCACCCGGACACACCTGAGTGTGCAGAGAAACAGAGCTGCTCTTTGACCGTGTGATTAAGGCTCAGTGTTTTAGTTTGTGTTTCTACTCACTGAGATTGAGAAAAATTGCACATTCAGGGGTTTTTATGAAACCGTTTTACCTTCTGAATTTGTTCTTTACGCAGCAGAGCAGCGTCATGGGACAGTGAAACTGTAAACAGAATTATAAATTGGACAATTTGACAGACTGATTCCTCAAGAGATAAAAAGAATGAAAATGTAAAGAACACAGACCCCAGGAATTGGATTAAAATGGTAATTGTCCTTTGTGCAAATTTCGGTTTCATTTTTTAAATGTATTTATTATTATTATTATTATTATTATTATTATTATTATTATTATTATTATTATAGTTTTTTATTTTAATTTTATTTTAATTTTGGTTTCACTGGGAAACACGCGTCCTCACTCTGAGCTGCCTTGAATCTCCACAAACCCTGATTTGTCCGGCTGTAATCTCCCACAGTGCAGCTTTAAACATGTCTGTCTCCATGGAAAATGCTCCAAAATGTGGTTTTAACTTCCTGTTTCTGGATTTTGCCTCCACAAAATTGTCAGATGTCCTAAAACATGTTTACTCGTTTTCGTCCCGTTTCAGTTTCTACGCCGACTTCGGGCCCCTGAACCTGGCCATGCTTTACAGATACTGCTGCAAACTCAACAAGAAGCTCAAGGTACGTCTCCCCTGCGCCTCCTCATCGAGCCGGGGGTGTCCTACGTGTGTGTCTATGGTGGGATGTTCAGGACAGAGCTGTGCCTCACGTTAGCGTCAGGCCCTGGGAAGGGCTCAGTTCAGACACTACAGGTCGTTTTACTACGACTGAGGAACTGTGGAGCTGCTCCCAAAACAGGAATGTCCACAATCCTACAGGGCGGAGGAGAGGAGAGAGGAGAGAGGGAGGAGAGGAGAAGAGAAGAGAGAGGGAGGAGGAGAGGAGAGAGGGAGGAGAGAGGCAGGAGAGGAGAGAGGAGAGAAAGAGAGGGGAGAAGAGAGGAGAGAGGGAGGGAGGAGGACAGGAGAGAGGGAGGAGGAGAGAGGAGAAGAGAGGAGAGAAAAAGAGGGAGGAGAGGGTGGGAAGAGGAGAAGAGAGGAAGGAGAGGAGGAGGGGGGAGAGAAGAGAAGGAGGGAGGAAAGGGAGAGAGGGAAGAGAGGAGGAGGTGTATGTGTAAAAGGGAGAGAGAGATGAGGTGGGAGAGGGAGGAGGAGGGGGTAAGGTGAGAGGGAGAAGGGAAGTGGTGAGACGGAGGGGAGGAAGCGAGAGGCGGATGAGGGGAAAGAGCGATAGAACAGAGAGAAGAGAGAGAAGAGCAGGGTTAGAGTGACACAAGTTACGTAACACTGGGACACAACAGTTGAACTGGTTTGAGCCGAAACAAACATCACCTGACCTCACCCAGGAATGTGACAGGAGCAGGGGCAGGGACAGGGCCAGGAGCAGGGACAGGAGCAGGAGCAGGGACAGGAGCAGGGACAGGAGCAGGAGCAGGGACAGGAGCAGGAGCAGGGACAGGAGCAGGGACAGGAGCAGGGACAGGACAGGGGCAGGAGCAGGGACAGGGGCAGGAGCAGGAGCAGGGACAGGAGCAGGGACGGGAGCAGGGACAGGAGCAGGGAAAGGAGCAGGGGCAGGAGCAGGAGCAGGGACAGGAGCAGGGACAGGAGCAGGAGCAGGGACAGGAGCAGGGACAGGAGCAGGGACAGGAGCAGGAGCAGGGACGGACGGGAGCAGGGGCAGGGACAGGAGCAGGGACGGACGGGAGCAGGAGCAGGACAGGGGCAGGAGCAGGGACAGGACAGGAGCAGGAGCAGGGACAGGGGCAGGAGCAGGGGCAGGAGCAGGACAGGAGCAGGGGCAGGACGGGGACAGGAGCAGGGACAGGGGCAGGAGCAGGAGCAGGGACAGGAGCAGGGACGGGAGCAGGGACAGGAGCAGGGAAAGGAGCAGGAGCAGGGACAGGACAGTAGCAGGGGCAGGACAGGAGCAGGGGCGGGACAGGGACGGGAGCAGGAGCAGGGGCAGGACAGGGGCAGGGACAGGACAGGGGCAGGAGCAGGGACAGGACAGGGGCAGGAGCAGGGACAGGACAGGGCAGGACGGGGACAGGACAGGGGCAGGAGCAGGGGCAGGACAGGGGCAGGAGCAGGGGCAGGAGCAGGGACAGGACAGGGGCAGGACAGGGGCAGGAGCAGGGGCAGGACAGGGGCAGGAGCAGGGACAGGACAGGGGCAGGAGCAGGGACAGGACAGGAGCAGGGGCAGGGACGGACGGGAGCAGGGACAGGACAGGGGCAGGGCAGGACAGGGGCAGGACAGGGGCAGGGACAAGTATGGAAAATCTGATTCTAATCTATCTTAAAACTAACTAAATTCTCATTTTAGAGGAAGTTTAGAACGATCTGGAGCTGAATCAGAACAAGTACAGAGCACAGAGACCATAGTACACACATGGACCTGGTTTGGACCTGGCTTAGACCTGGCTTAGACCTGGCTTAGACCTGGCTTAGACCTGGCTTAGACCTGGTTTGGACCTGGATTACACAGATATAAAGCCACATTGGAATAGAAAAGAAAGTTCTGCCGTTTAATGTGGAAAAACACAGGAGATCGTCTGAAGAAAGCATTTTTTTCCTTTAGTATTGAAGTTGAGTTTGAACTTTGGGCACAGCAGTTGCAGTTGACAGGTGCAGTTGACAGGTGCAGGTGACGGGTGCAGGTGGCAGGTGCTCATATAAAGCCTGTGGTTGGAGCTGCTGATAGAAAACAGTGATTTCTGCTCCTGGTTAATCAGTTCTGATCATATCTGCAGGTTGAGCTGATCGAGGCTCTGAGCTCAGGCGCTTTTATCACCGTTTGATATGGAAAATCATTTGATATTTTACATACGGCTGAATTTCTCACTTTGAATTAAAAAAAGATGTTTGCATCATTTTAATTCTTAATTTTAGATGCTGAAACTTTAACTGAACTTTTTCAATATGTTTAAAATTTCACCTGTTAAATATTCAGTGCAGATATTTTCAAACCCTCAGATTCAACGTTTCTTCTTTTTCGGCCTCTTGGATTTTCGCTGCAGATTTCCCTGTGAGTTTTGCACGTCGACTCGGCCGTGCAGGAGGTTTATCTTCCCTAGAGTAAAGTTTGGATAAGACCTTTGATTGTAGAAGCTGTGGATTCTGCACGTGCTCAGTGTGACGCCGCCGACACGACCGGTTCTCTCTCTCCACGGGATAAAAATAGATTTAAGAGTTTCATTCAGCGTCAGCCTCACTCCTCCTTTCTCACTCTTACTCTTTTTCCCTTTTTCTTGCTCTCTGTCTTTCTCTCTTTCTCTCTCTCCCTTTCTCTCTTCTTTCTCTCTTTCTCCTCTCTCTTCTCCTCCTTTCTCTCTCCTCTCTTTCCCTCTCTCCTCTCTCTTTCTCCCCTCTCTCTCTTTCTCCCCTCTCTCTTTCTCCCCTCTCTCTTTCTCTCTCTCCCTCCCCCCGCTCTCTCCTCTCTCCCTGTCTTTTTGCTCCTCTCTCCTCCTCACCTCCTTCTCTCTCCCTCCCTCTCCATCTCTCTTTCTGTGTCTCTCTCTTTCTCTCCCTCTCTCTCCTCCCTCTTTCCCTCTCTCTCTCCCTGTCTCTTCTCTCTCTCCCTCTCTCTCCCTCTCTCTTCTCCCTCTCTCTCTTTCTCCTCTTTCTTTCTCTCTCTCCCTTTCTCTCTCTCCCTCACTCTCTCTCCACTCTCTCCCCTCTCTCTCCTTTCTCTCTCTCCCTTGCTCTCTCTCCCCTCTCTCTCTCCCTCTCTCTCCCCCCCTCTCTCTCTTCTTTCTGTCCGTCTCTGTCTCGTTCTTGTGTTTGTGTTTCCGTGGAGACGTCGGACTCGACGCTGCAAATTCACTTTAACGATTCACTGAAACATTTACAAACAAACGCCCTTTAAAACAACCCCGAGAACCCTAAAGCCCCCGACGGGAGGGCATCTGACACATCTGTGCTTTACCCACATGACGGGAGGGCATCTGACACATCTGTGCTTTACCCACATGACGGGAGGGCATCTGACACATCTGTGCTTTACCCACATGACGGGAGGGCATCTGACACATCTGTGCTTTACCCACATGACGGGAGGGCATCTGACATGTGTTTTCATCTGTTTTTTCTTTCGTGTTTTGTTCTCCATAAGTGTGTGTGTATATATATATATATATATATGTCCTCTCCCTCTTTGTTGTGTTTCAGTCGTACACTCTGACTCGGAAAAGAATCGTTCACTACACGAGTTTCGACCAGAGGAAGAGATCCAACGCTGCCGTGCTCATCGGAGGCTACGCTGTGAGTCCTGAATATATACACTATATACGCCCTCATATATACACTAATACCACATACACCCTGATATATACCCTCATATACATGTGTCTGTGTCCGGCCCCTGAACGCATCACCGTGTGCGTTTGTTTCCAGCCGCAGCCTCAGATCCACCTGCACAACACTGAGATTGTGTTGTTTTTGCGGCCGCTCAGTGTGAGTCTGGATTAAAGGACAGTTCTTAGTGCTAATCTGAGAGGAGCCTGTGTGAGGCTGAGTGTGGAAATGTGTCGGTTTTTTGGTTCGCGATTAGCTGCTGTAGCTCGCACACATAATCGGTGATTATATCGGCAGCTCCAACTCCCATTATATCGGTATCATATCGGTCGGGCCCTAATCCTCATATTATATCAGGTCCTTATGCGATGCACTTTTAATGGCGCGTAATGAAACTGAAACTAATAACGTTGCTTCTTTTTGATACCGCGGTATAACATATCGTAACAAATGTATTAAAGCACCTCCCAGTATCGGCTGTTTGCTGCTGTAATTTAACAGATTTCTGTTGCCAAAATCTTTGTTTCTATAATGGTGAATCCTCCAGTTTATGCAAGATTTTTTTTTAATCTAAACCAGATCTTTAATGCTAAAATAGAACTATTGTTGCTCTCCATACATTTTTAAATTTAATGTTTTCCGAAAATGAGGCCAAAGTCTCATCCAAAGCCTCTGGGAACAGCTGAAACCATTTGGACTCAAGAACAAAAGAGACTTTGCAAAACGACAGAAAAACAATAAGAATGAGCTGTTCTCTGCGCCAAAGGATCACACTAAATATTCACATTTTTGGTTATTATTTGTCAACAGGGACGATTCTGTGATTCTAATTGGTCATTTCATTCTCATGAGTTCCTCCTGTGGGCTCACCACCTGCAGAGGGGTTCATAGGGGGTCAGGTGCTATGAGTATTGGGCAGCAAGCTGCCCCCGCGACCCAGCCGGATTAAGCGGGAGAAGATGGATGGATGGATTCTCATGAGTTAAAGTTTTTGTTAAACTATGAAGTGATTTATGTTCTTGTTTTCCTGACACGGGCTCTAATACATTTGTTAACCTCTGTATTAATGTGGTTTTATGGATCGAACAGAGCACAAGGTCTTTGTTTGGTTTGGGTTTCCTCAGGTCACATTCTGGTGCGTTTGGTGTTCAAATCATCTCAGAGAATTAGAATAAAAGGCTCAGGGTCTTTTTGTACTGTTTTTTCATGTGGTCTTAAATGCGTTTCTCCTGTAAAGCCTGCTGTTGTGTTTGCAGGTGATTTACTTGAAGAAGACCCCGGAGGAGGCGTATCGAGCTCTGGTGTCCGGCTCCAACGCCTCCTACCTCCCCTTCAGGTGAGGCGCGGTACTGCAGCTGCTGTAAATCTGTGCTGGAGGCGGATGAGCGCATGAGCCTCAGATATGTTAAACTGGCACATGGTGTTCTACATTTAATCTAAACCCGTCGAACGCTTTTCTTCATGGAGGTGTTGTTGCTTTGTTTGGAATGGAATCCTCCGTGCACCTCCGCACTCCTCACGTTTTTAGCGTGACCATAGCATCTCTGTAGCCAGTGTAGTCCTGGTTTAGTCCTGGTTTAGACCTGGTTTAGTCCTGGTTTAGTCCTGGTTTAGACCTGGTTTAGTCCTGGTTTAGTCCTGGTTTAGACCTGGTTTAGTCCTGGTTTAGTCCTGGTTTAGACCTGGTTTAGTCCTGGTTTAGTCCTGGTTTAGACCTGGTTTAGACCTGGTTTAGACCTGGTTTAGTCCTGGTTTAGTCCTGGTTTAGACCTGGTTTAGTCCTGGTTTAGTCCTGGTTTAGTCCTGGTTTAGTCCTGGTTTAGTCCTGGTTTAGACCTGGTTTAGTCCTGACTTCTGGTGTACATCTTTGTTTAAAAAAGGCATTTTTGCTCTAATTTATTTCTAAATCTTTTTTACAGAAGTTTTAGTGTCTGACAGATTTTGTAGATTGAAAAGTTTCAGGTTTAAGTTTAAGTTCAGCCACAGAAGCTCTTGTAGTTCTTCAGTTATAATCACGGCTGTAGGTGTGTGGCCTGTGCAGCAGGTTTCTGTTCATAAACAGGACGATTCTTGACTTTAGTTTTCATTCTTGCATTAGAGTTTGGGACTTTAGTGTTTCAATGCTGTGACGTAAGTTTCTGTGATGTTTGCAAATGTTCACGTGCACTGAAACTTGAACTGAAAAAAATCGTGGATTAAATCATAATATCTGCCAGACAAATCACATTTCAATTTTTTCTTAAAATCGTCCAATCCTATTTGGCTTTAAACCTTTCTGTCTTCACGGAGACCAAACCAGACCAAGTTACAGGTCAGATCTGTGGAGAGGCGACGCCGCTCACAGTCAGAATGAGGTGTTTTTGAGCTATAAAACCACCTGTAATTGATGAAATGGAAAGTAGAGCTGCTTAATGTCACACTGTGGAACATTCCAGGCAGATCAGTGACGCATCCATAGAAACCAGCAGGTGACAGAGCCCCAACCGAAAAGTCACAAATGCACCTTTAAACTCTAATCTGGTCTGTCAGAACACTAGAGCTGTGCACGAGCCGTCCACTGGGGGCAGTAGTGAACTCGGCTCCACAGTGGAGACTAAACCTCTGTGACTAAAAGTGACTAAAATAAGCTGAGAAAGAAGTTAAATGCGTCTCTCACAGTTTTTTTTTGCTCTTTTCATGTTTGTTTGTTGCTCTGTTTCTTTCGTTTTAGTTTATTTATTTAGATCTGTTTTTCAGCAACTGTGAAAAGCGCTACAGCTAAAATGAGTCACAATTTTGGCCTTACAGTTTGTATTTTTATTTTGTATTTTTCTTATAACTTATTTATTTTCTCAAAAGATGCAGCTCAACATAATTTAACCCTTCACAATCCTAAACTGGGGCACTCGGGTTTGGATGTTTGGTGTAAATCAAATGGTGAAAAGAGAGTGTGAGATTCTCATGTCAGTCGTGATCTGAAGAGCTGTTGATGCTGCATTTTTTTTTGCTTTATGCTCATTCACCAACACGGATTTCTGCATTTTGGCAAAACAAATGACAATTTATCTCCCACTTTACTGTTGGCAAGGATCAAATGAGTCAAAAATGGGCATAGATTAAAAAAATGGGACAAATCAGTGGTTTTGTCTAAATCTGCTGGGACAGAGGACACGGGGCTCAGGACTGGGACTGGGTCTCCTGTCCTAACACTAACTCTGACTCTGTGTCATCAGCCGTGAGTCTGAGCTGTGAATAAATCTGCTCTGATCCGGCGCTTTGCTTTGGTGATTATTCAGACGGGATAAAGAAACGAACAGATCAGAAAAGAGCGGAAAATGTTCAAAGATAAAATGCTCCTGTTCGCCCCCCTCCTCTTTCTGTCGCCTCTGTCTCTTTCTCTTTCTGTTGTGAGGCTGTTCTCTCTGTTCGAGCCTCGACTGTCCACACAAACACTGGGCCTTTTGTCCAACACCACCTCCTCCTCTTCCTCCTCTCCTCCTCCTCTGCCTCTCCTCCTCCTCTGCCTCTCCTCCTCCTCTTCACTCCCCCGTCCTCTCCTCCATCTCCACCCCTTTACCCCTCTGTCTCTGTCCATTTCTCCTCTTCACTCTCCTCTCTTTCTCCTCCTTTCCTCTCTCTCTCCTTTCCTTTCCTCTCTCCTCTTATGTAACTCGGTGTTTAATGAGCGCCGTGGATTAAACCGGATGCCCCGCCCCTCGTACAGTGGCAGAAGTCGCGCTTGTTTGTTTAAGTCTTTTAATCTGTTCTAGAATTTCTCCAGTTCCACCTCGAGAAAGATCAGGGGAACGGAGACTCAAATCAGGGTTCAGAAACACTAACTTTATTTATCTCTTTATTTAGTTTATTTATGAGACAGAAACGGGGCATAATCTGAGCTCAGTTCCGCCTCTCCCTGTCCCTGGTGCGTGTTTTTAGTTTTTTGTCGGTTGGATTTACATCGCGGCAGAAATGTCGGCGCTCACAGTAAACGGGGAGAATCGTCTTTTGGTCATTTTGATGTGTGAAGTTGTGTCTGTGCAGAGAAATCGTCACGAAAAACTCTGGAGTGACATTTAGACTTTCCTCCACTTGGTCTGACAGTAACACAAGTCTGAACATGTAAAAGTCAAAGTGACAGAACTGAGTCACTGACAGCTCACGTTAACTGAGTCACTGACAGCTCATGTTAACTAACAGACTCTGTACAGATTTATTATAAATATATATCGTCTGTTTAATGTGATGATACAGTGTGGATATCGTGGGCTGCTGTGTTTTTGGTTTATTTTACAAAATTATTTACTTACAGCTACAGTTTTGTTGTTTGTTCAGATGAAGGAAGCTCGTTTATACGTTTTCACTGTTTTGAGGATTAAAATGAGTGTTTCATATGAATGTTGCTCAAGACGTGGTTCAACAAAGACTTTAAGTGTCACAAAGACTTTTAGTGTCACAGCCGCAATTTAGCCTTAGTTTTGATAGGTTTCAGTAAAAATAATTTGAAATATATCGTCTCGAATTGATTGTGGGATACCTCAGATCTGTGCAGGGGATTGTGGGATACCTCAGATCTGTGCAGGGGATTGTGGGATACCTCAGATCTGTGCAGGGGATTGTGGGATACCTCAGATCTGTGCAGGGGATTGTGGGATACCTCAGATCTGTGCAGGGGATTGTGGGAAGGAGCTCAGGTTCTGTTGTCGTGCGGTTCAGAGTTCAAACATGAGCTGGAGTCGAGTTGCTTTGTTTTTGAATGGAAAAAAAAACTTGAAAATATGAAATTGTTCCTACATGAACTGCCTCTGTGCACTTCAGTAAAAAAGACCTTGTGGCAGATTTGTTTTAGGAGTTTTTGGGGGGTTATTTTTCCTGTACAGATATCGAGATATAGCAAAATATATTGAGATATATTTTTGCTGCATATGGCCCAGCCCTCATACCGGCCCTAGAAGTTCACGTGCAGGTTCTTCCCACTCCTCCTGACCCTGGCTCATTTTGGTCTTAAAATGTTCATATTAACTCGCTCTACATTATACTGTTTTTTGGTTTTTTGCTGTTTTGTCCATCAAAAAAATCCTATTCATAATACAGTCTGATTCCAAATTGAAAAAACTGTAAAAAAAAAAAAAAAAAAAAAAAAAAAACTGTAACCGTCCCGAGCTTTATTTGAGTGTAGCTGAACGCTGTGTCCTGGGGCGGTCCTGGGGCAGTCCTGGGGCAGTCCTGGGGCGGTCCTGGGGCGGTCCTGGGGCAGTCCTGGGGCGGTCCTGGGATCAGTCCTGGGACGGTCCTGGGACGGTCCTGGGACGGTCCTGGGTCTGTGAGCAGGTGCAGTATTTGTCAGCCCGTCTCTAAGTGAAGCCTCGGTCTCAGCTGGGTGTAAATGAGCTCCTCATGAAGACGCCACGCTCCGTTTTAGCTCTGAGGCTTTTTCTGGGATGTGACTCTAGACTCTGCACTGAACTGTGAGACGTGAGGCAGCTTTGAGGAAGAACTCGGTGACACAAACCTGCAAAAGCCCCGCTGGAACTTTATATTTGGTTTAATTTTAAAAGCAAATGTCTCGATTTTGAACTAAGGAACAGACTCAATACTCGATAGCGATTCTGATCCCACAATGATTTAAAAAAATCCTTTCTCTTTAGACAATAGAATGTGATTTTCAATTGGTGGCCTTAAATCTGTGTAGTCCTGGTTTGGCCCCGGTTTAGTCCTGATTTAGTCCTGGGTTAGTCCTGTTTTAGTCCTGTTTTAGTCCTTGTTTAGCCCTGGTTTTGTCCTGGGTTAGTCCTGGTTTAGTCCTCGTTTAATCCTCCTTTAGTCCTGGTTTAGTCCTGGTTTGATCCTGGTTTAGCCCTGGTTTAGCCCTGGTTTAGTCCTGGTTTAGCCCTGGTTTAGCCCTGGTTTAGACCTGGTTTAGTCTTGGTTTAGTCCTAAGAGGTCACAGCCAGTTCCTTCTGTAAATAAAAGTTTGTGGTTTGCAGCAGACTGAAGATTTTGGAGGAAGAAATTTGACATGTTTTGTGTTAAAATGAGTCTGTTCTGTTTTACACTTTTACTTTGCACTTTATACTTTTTGTTAAAACAAAATATTGTGATCAGTTTAATAAAAGCGATTGTGAGGATCAGTCACTTTGGCCCAAACACAGTGGTATAATACGTCCAGCAGGGGGAGATGCAGGACACGTCATTCAGTCTTTCAAACTCATTTAAACTCTCCGCACCTGATTTTTACCGTCTTAAAAACCTGAAAAACAAAACTCGCTCATTTTAAACAGTTTCCATTCGTCCAAAGTTCTTCCTCACTCACCTTATGCATTCAGAGCATCATAATTAATCACCACGATGAGTTTGTAAGAGCTTTTCACACCTTTTTCAGACCAGAACAGTAAAGCTAACAACAACTAGCATGCTAACGGTGCACTTCCTGATTCTCAGACAATAAAAAAAGCTTTATAATTAGATGCAGACATTTCCCGGAGGACGTAGTCTGACCTCAAGAGCTGCTCATACAATATAGTAATACAAAAATAAATAAATCAGCTACAGGGTCTTTAACACTCAGACCTTTTTATCGAAAGTCGGACAGTTTTGCTTCTAAAACTTGACTTGAATGAAATAAAACCTTTTCCCCTGTGTCCTCTCGCTGCTCTACAGCCTTCAGCCAAGTGTGTGAGTGACAGACGACCCTCACTGTCAGATTCACCTGCTCCACTTCAGACTTTCACTGCGCTTTTAGTTTGAGTGAAACGCACAGAATCAAATCTGTGGTGAACCCAAGATGGCGTCACGTCGTTTTCAGGCGTCTGTGCACATGTGTGTAGAATCCCTCAGTCGTTCAGGTAGAATCCAGGGCAAAGGGTAGAGCTCAATTTGTCAACTGGACCAGAGTTTTAGGTAGAAGAGCAAAGAGCAGCGTGGACGTCGGTCTGTCGTACATCTGCACCTTAAAGCCACGGGACACTCGTTTGAGGACAGCGAGGTGCAGATCTGAGCCAGAGAAGAATTAGTTTGAATGTGGAGCTAAAGAAGAGTTAATGAAGTGATCTTTGTTAAAGAAGAGAACCCCAGGATTAGTCGATTAATCGATAATTGATCATTAAGAATCATCGATCAGGTTCATTTTAATGGACAAACTGAATGTCGGTGTCTGTGTAACGTAGCCTGAGGAGTCGAGGTCTGAGCACAAACTCTGGAGCCTCACAGTCCCACGTCTCGGCTCTGGCTCCTTGGAGATCCCTATATTCCTCAGAGTGTGTTTCCCTGCACATCAGTGTCCTGGGTATGATCGGGTTTTTGAGTGTCCCGGTTTCACATGTTTACGCAGCATCTGCAACGCGACATACGCACAGAACAGACTCAGCATCAGCAGAACATCCTCTGTCACAGGGAGAACACTCATATTTACTGAGTCACAGAGAGAACACTCATATTCACTGAGTCGAGTCCTTTAGTCCCACAGAAGCTGAAGCAGCAGCACAAGGAAAGAGCTGCTTTTTTCAGCTCTTACAGTTTATGCAAATGAGCCGTGAGGTTTTAAGTTTAGTTTCTGTAAAACATAAACAAATGTTTAAATCTGCATTAAACACATTCTGATCTCACACTGATGAGGCTCTGGAGTCAGGACGTTTATGTGTTTAAAGTTTATTTATGCAGATTAGAAACAGGAATAATAATGAGGATCATTTTAATATAAAATGTTAATGATTAATCGAAAATCGATAGTTAATTTTCCCGACGATCGATTAAGAAAATTTTATTGAATGCCCGTCCCTAGTGCACAATCTACATTAACCTCAGCAGGAGAGATGCTTGTACCAGGCTGTAGCGTCAGTGCTGATTTCCAGCTGTCGTCCCCGGGCAGGTTCATGTTTTAGTTCATCAATACAAACATACAAAGAGAATGTCTTTATAATGACCGGAGCATCACAACAATTCTGTATCTTCAGTCATACCCAGTTCTCTCAGCACCTTAAAATCATTTGAAAGGATTGAAAGGAGCCACTTTTTCCTCCAGGCGAGAGAATGTGCTGTAGTCTGTACATGTGATCAGCTCTGTCGGTCACATGTTCCACTGACGGACGCCGTGCGTGAAAAGGCTGAGACAGTGTAGTCAGGTGTATTTACCTTGTTGACATGTTTGAGCTGCTGCTGCTGCATCTTCAGAACTGTCACCGGTGTTGGTGGTGACGTGTCGTATATCAGCTGTTGTTACTTCCAGTAGGTGTGGACAAAAAGTAAAAAAAGAACATGAAAAGTTAAAGTAGACATAATGAATATTTTTGGCGATGAAAAGGCTGAGTTTCCAAATGCTGTTGTGCGTTTGTGGATCCTGGATCGAGCGGCTCGGGAGGTGGTTTCAGAGCTCGGTCTGTCTCCATCTGTAACTCCGTCCTCAAAGCTAAAGGAAAACAAATGAAGAAAACAACAGGTGTGGCCAGGTCAGGTCCAGAGGGGTGAAAACATTATGGCTCCTAATGATTCTGCTCATATGACTCCACTGTCGAGTCCATTTCAATAAGTCAAGCTGACAACAGAAACTGTAAACGGTAGGTTTAGTTTCAGAGTAATTGGGGTAAATAACTCCTCCTCTTCAGGCAGATATAAGTCAGTGTCCTCCAACATTCAGCAGAACTGAAGAAGCAGCTCGGATGAGCGGCTAAGCGTCTTCTACCTAAAACTCTTGTCCAGATGACAAATTGAACTCTACCCTTTCTCTTCCACATTTACTTTTTCTCTTCCACATTTACTTTTTCTCTTCCGCATTTACTTTTTCTCTTCCACATTTACTTTTTCTCTTCCACATTTACTTCCTCAATCTGTGTGACGACGTATCGCAGACGTGTGTTACTCCCGCTTAACCGTCTCACTCTTCTTGTTTTGCAGAGACGCCTCTTTTGGGAATTGCACCTTCAACCTGACGGTGTTGGACTGTCTGCAGGGCGTCCGGAAGGTGAGACGGGACTTTAAACTTTGACGAGGCGCTCGTAAAATGAGATGTAAAGTTAAACGGCCTCGTCGCCCCAGGGACCAAAAACACTGAAACAACAGAGATTTTAACAGCAGTTTAGAGGTCAGTGTTTGGTTTAAAGGCACAACTTCGCTCCGTCGCTGCGACAAAGGGCCTGGTTCCATTCCCGGGGCTTTCTGTCTGTGTGGGTTTGCATCTTCTTCCTGTGTCTGTTGCCCTCATCAAGCAGGTTTAACCCAGAGACTCTGAAGGACGGGGCAAATGTCCTCAGGATGAAACTTGAGTGGATCAGTGAGAAGTTCATTAAGTGTTCAATAGAAATGATTTAGAAAATGATTTGTCAGATGAGGCTGTTTGTCCCATAGACATTCCTGTGTTTCTGTGTTTCTGTGTTTCTGTCGGGTTCTGCACGTGTGTGAAACTGAAGCAGATGGAAGCTCAGTTTGGGGTCACACAGAGAACTCCACTCATCACATTACATAAGAGAGAGAATAGAGAGAAACACAGAGAGAAAGAGAGACCGGAGAGAGAGAGAGAGAGAGAGACTGAGAGGAGGACAGGGAAAGGCAAGTTTATTTGTACAGCACGTTACATGTACACAAAGTAATTCAAAGTGCTTTACAGAACAAGAAATACATTAAAATCACAAAACAAACAAACCAAAACATCAATTAAATAATCATCATGAAATTAAACGGAGAGAGAGTTTAAATTATAGAGAATTAGAGAGAAGAGAAAAGTGTAGAATGGAAAATGAAAAACCTGTCGGTCATTCGCAGCTGAACAGAACCTGAGTCTGGATTTAAACAGAGTCAGAGTCTCACATGTTCAGACTGTTCCAGGTTTTAGCTCCAGGAATCTGAAACTGTGACTCCCCGAGTTTAGTCCTGACTCTGGGACCAGCAGGAGGCCCGACTGAACCAGGACTGAACCAGGACTGAACCAGGACTGAACCAGGACTGAACCAGGACTAAACCAGGACTAAACCAGGACTAAACCAGGACTAAACCAGGACTGAACCAGGACTGAACCAGGACTGAACCAGGACTGAACCAGGACTGAACCAGGACTGAACCAGGACTAAACCAGGACTGAACCAGGACTAAACCAGGACTAAACCAGGACTAAACCAGGACTCCAGCAGGAGTTGGTCCCTGAGCTCCTCAGATGCAGATGTTCATGAGGCTCTAACATGTCTCAGATGAACTTTGGGCCACAGAGACACGAGCAGAGCTGCTGTAAAGTCTCTGAGCCACAGGGGGCAGTGCAGAGACCTGAGACCAGGACTCGTGTGCTCGGACTTCCTGTTTGGAGTCAGGACCCGAGCTGCAGCGTTCTGGATGTTCTGCAGCTGTTTTAAAGCTCTCAAAAAGAGAAGTAGATTCAAGATTCAGGATTGTTTATTTGTCATATGCAGGTTCAACACGAGGTCGACAGTGAAACGCTCAGGATGAGAAGAACCGTTGACTCGCTCACATATTCAAGTACTAATAGCTGCAATAAGTAGTACTGTTAGAAAAGTATTTGCAAATACAAGGGAAAAAAGTAAACACTATAGTAAAAAAAATAATAAAACATAATAAAATACAGATATAATAAAAATGTAATAAAATATAATACACAAGGTGCAGGTAGGATTAAATAAGGTGTAGTAGAGTATTTCACAGATGAGTTACATATTGCACATACAGAGATGGAGAGAGAGGGACGGAGAGAGAGACTGAACAGAGACAGAGAGAAAGTAGGGGCTGGAAAGGGATAGAGTGGAGAGAGAGACAAAGAGGGGGACACAGAGAGGGAGGAAGAGGAGGGGTTAGTGAGGGAAAAGAGGATGATGCGGAAAAAGCGGGAGAGATGGAGTGAGATAAAGGGCAGAGAGGGAGAGAGAGTCGTGGGGAGAGGTGTGTTTTTTTTTAGTTTAGAATGTGATGTCAGTCTCAGATGGGGTCAGAGGGAGAGAGGGAAAGAGGGAGGAAGAGAGAGAGAAGAATGTGTGCAGGGAAGTGAAAGAGCTGGAAGGAGGGAAAGATATGCAAAGATGATAGTGAAGGAGGAGGGGGAAGACAGAAATGAGAGAAAATAGCGAGGGAAGAGGATGGAGAAGAGGGAGAGAGGCAGGAAAGAGTTACAAAGAAGAATGGAGAAAGGGCGGGAGAGGAGAGGATGAGCGTGTGCAAGAAAGTATGGGGAAAATGGAGGGAAAAAGAGAGAGAGAGAGAGAAAGGGTTACAAAGAAGAAAGGAGAGACAGAGGAGAGCAGATGAACGTGTGCAAAAACGTGAAATGGAAAGTTAAAAATAAAGTATGGAAAAAAGAGTGAAAAGATAGAGAGAGACAAGGGGTTACAGAGAAGAAAGGAGAGAGACAGGAGAAATGTGCAAGAAAGTTAAAAAGTATGGAAAAAAAGAGAAATATAGAGGATAGGGAAAGGAGAGGATGGAGAGAGACAGAGAAGAGAAGATGAACATGGGCAAGAAAGTTAAAAATAATGGAAAACAAGAGTGAAAGATGTAGAAAGAACAGGTTACAAAGAAGAGAGAGAATGGCAGGATGGAGGGAGGATGGATGGAGGACGGATCTATGGATGGAGGGATGGACGGAGGTCAGAGCCGTGAGAACAGACCGTCTTTGTGCTCGAACACAAAAGCCGACGCAGCCAATCAGAGCGGCTCTTCTCGTGCTTTTTCTCGTTATTTCTAAATTGTTCGACAAATGAACAGATTCAAACTCTGTGGAGTCTTTCACCCTCTGACACAAAGGTCGACAGTTTAATCCCAGCTCCAGTTATTTAATGTCGCCTCTGTGCCCCTGAGCAAGACACTGGTGTATGAAGTGCGAACGCTTTATCGTGTTTCGTATTTTAGGCCCTAAAATGTGAAAACTGTAGACGTGACGTGTTAAAGCGCCGCAGTGACGGAGAATCGAGCGTCTGGGATCGTGTCGGGCTCATTTCCCATGATTCTTCAATCAATCAGACTTTATTTATATGGTTTTCATACAAAAATGCAACACAAAGCGCTTTACAGTGATTTAAAAAACAGTCCCACATTTCCTCTCCACCCCCCATAAAGATAAACTAAACAGATGAGTCTCGAGATTATAATCCCACATAAAGATAAACTAAACAGATGAGTCTCGAGATTATAATCCCACATAAAGATAAACTAAACAGATGAGTCTCGAGATTATAATCCCACATAAAGATAAACTAAACAGATGAGTCTCGAGATTATAATCCCACATAAAGATGAACTAAACAAGTGAGTCGAACTGTGACATAACTGTAATTACGACTAACTGAAACAGGGAACTATACTATCTTTATAACTCTATCTCTATACTATCTTTAATAACTCTCTATACTAACTATAATAACTATATCGAACTACTACAGGGAAAGAAGGAAAATAGAGGAACAACAACAAAAAGAACACATATATACATTATGACACGACATTAAATTATGACACGACATTGCAGCAGGAGGAGTCAGGGAGCTGGAGGCAGTGTCCAGATCCTGCAGCCAGGGGGCGCTGGCTACAGCAGACCCACCCACCTGCTGCGTGGGGCAAAGAAGCTGTGAGGGCGTAGAGGAAAAATCAGGTCCAAGTGTGATCCAAAGGGCAAAGTCCCGTAATCCTGGTTTTGAATAGTGTAGTGAGATCCTCTGTGTCCGAAGAACACACAGGTTCTCCCGATCCTGCTTGTCTTGTTAAAGTGTCGATTTTGTCTCTCAAAGAATAAGACACATTAGACAAGACGAGACATAGAAACAAAGCAGGAAAGATCCACCCTCGCCAAGAGCCAGAAGAGAAAGAGTAGAGAGTTCTTAGTAATGATGAAAACGAGTCTGTCTGCAGCTTTTCTATCAGCAAATGCAGCAAATTTCATAAACAGTTTCCAAAGTGCTGCATAAATACACAGTAATAACAGCAATAATATGAATATAATGATAAAATAAACATGCAGATTTAATCACACTAGTCTTAAAACAATCAAACTTCTCCTCTTCTCTAATTTAAAGTCTCTCGTTTTAATTTTATGATGATTCTTTGCGTTTTGGTTTGTTTGTTTTGTGATTTTAATGTGTTTCTTCTTCTGTAAAACACTTTAAATGACTATGTGTACGAATTGTGCTGTACAAATAAACTTTGCCTAAACACCACACAGCAGAACATTCCAGGAAAAAACACGGAGTCAAGCAGGTGACGGACCCTCCACCAGAAACGTTTCTTGGTGCAGCGTTAAATGGTTTCCTCCTTGTGTCTCCAGGCGCTGCAGCACGGGTTCTTCGACTTCGAGGCGTTTGAGGTGGACGAGTACGAGCACTACGAGGTACGACCATCCGCCCAGAGCCTCTGCGCTTTTTGTCTCGCGTTAAACTTGTTCTTCTGACCTTCCGCAGCGGGTGGAAAACGGAGACTTGAACTGGATCGTCCCGGGGAAGTTCTTGGCCTTCAGCGGCCCTCACCCCAAAACCAAGGTCGAGAACGGTGAGTGTGACGAGGCCGAGGGGAGATTCTTTTACAGAGCAGAGGATTTACGAAAGGTCACCACACACTGCAGGATTTTTCGGTCTTAAATTATGTTTTAGGACAATGCATATTAATCAGCCAACAAACAGGATCAGTGTAAATAAGCTGGAATTAGCACAATATCTACTTTACATCTGTTGTCCTAAGGCAGAACAGAGAATATTCACAGTGCACACAGAAGGAAATGCACAAATACACAGACATGACACCGAATTAACCACAAATTAACAGAAGACCGTTCTCATAGGTATAAAAGGCCCCAAGAGGAAAATACCTGTGAGAGCACATTTGATTATGTTTCAACCAATGTTTTCGAGTGCTCTTAAAGGTGAACTCGGGCACGTTTGAAGCTAAAGTCCGGTGTTAGAGGAGGTGAATCTCACTGTGGCAGTGAGTCTGTCAAGGCAACAAACTAGTGTAGTGATGGGGGCAAGTTCTGAACTTCCACGTAAAACACCAATTTGCGTCACACTGAAGAAGCTCAACACCACTTCCTAAAGGCCAGTCTTTTGGGCTTTGGCCTGTGCAGTGGGAAATCAGCAGAGGGAAGTGTGCAGCTGCTTATAAAGTTGTTTTCTAACGTTTCCAGACACTATTGAGTGAACCAGGCAGAGCGTTTGGTTTGTTAGACTCGTGGCTGTTGTCAGATGGGTTAAAGTGGTGTTAAGCTTCTTCTTGTGTCTCTGTGTCCGTCACTTCTCTGCCCCTGATGCTGTTTTATCGGCTGTTACCATGAGGAGCGCAGCAGCATCAGAATCGTGCACAAGGACACAAAGTCGGGTCTCGGGGAGAAGCGAATCGCAGCCAAAATCGGGGAGATTCTCCTGTACTGTGTGGCGGCCTTTAGGCTTTATTGATCTACAAGGGAAAGGCCACAGGAGCTCACACATCACATTAATTACAATAACACACAGGAAAAAATATAAAAAATGGTCATAAACTTTTAAATAAGTAGCAATAAAAAATAGCAAGAGACCGGTATCAATAAGACATAAATTATATAAATGTATGTACAGTAGCTCCTGAAAATACCGAAGTCATGAGCACAGGAAGTTAGATAAGGCAGTGTTGGGCCTTCCTGTGTGTAGTTTGCACGTTCTTCCTGTGTCTCACTAAAAACACGTACAGGAGACTCCCCTCCTCTGGAAAAGAGACTCTTCATCTCAGCGGGACTGTTCTGGTTAAATAAAGTAAACTAAATCAATAAAGTAGTGTTTATTTAATATTTATGTATATTTTCAGTATTTAGTTCAGTGATCCACAGCTCCAGGAGGGGGCGCTGCTGTACAGAGGCGCTCCAGTCCCCACAGCGCCCCTGATTTTGTGTGTTCGTCTGTTACATTAAAATGACACAGATTTACACTCAGTCACTTGAACTTCATGTCCAAACTTCAGTAATAATGATTCTACACTTATTTAAGAAATTATTTGTAGATTTAAACTTGTATTTTTTCATGTTGTGACCGTAGAGGTTTGACATTGTGACTGCGCCCCCTGTAGGTTACCCCCTGCACGCGCCCGAGGCCTATTTCCCGTATTTCCGTAAACACAACGTGACGACGGTGATCCGACTGAACAAGAAGATCTACGAGGCGCAGAGGTTCATCAGCGCCGGGTTCGACCACTTCGACCTGTTCTTCGTGGACGGCAGCACCCCCAGCGACACCATCATGAAGCGGTTCCTCTCCATCTCCGAGGCCACGGACGGAGCTGTGGCCGTGCACTGTAAAGGTGAGAAAACAGGACTGAAACTGGACTAAACTGGGGATAAAGCTGGGCTAAAGCTGGACTAAAGCTGGACTAAAGCTGGACTAAAGCTGGACTAAAGCTGGACTAAACTAGGGCTAAAGCGGGACTAAACTAGGGCTAAAGCGGGACTAAACTAGGGCTAAAGCTGGACTAAACTAGGGCTAAAGCTGGACTAAACTAGGGCTAAAGCTGGACTAAACTAGGGCTAAAGCTGGACTAAACTAGGACTAAAACTGGACTAAACTAGGGCTAAAGCGGGACTAAACTAGGGCTAAAGCGGGACTAAACTAGGGCTAAAGCTGGACTAAACTAGGGCTAAAGCTGGACTAAACTAGGGCTAAAGCTGGACTAAACTAGGGCTAAAGCTGGACTAAAGGAGGACTAAACTAGGGCTATACCAGGACTGAACCAGAGACGCCATCATGAGGAGGAGGCTGTGGCTGTGCCCTGTAAAGGTGAAAAAACAGGACTGAAAATAGAATGGGGCTAGACCAGGTCTAAACTGGGACTAAAGCCGGAAGTGAACCCAGTCTAAATGAGCAGGATTGTTATAGTTTTGCAGACTTTTGTATTTGGACTGTGGGGTGTAATGTCCTGTTATATTTCGCTCCAGCAGAGGGCAGTGCAGGGCAGAGCTTCTCTTACAGCTGCTGGATCAGGGCACCAGGGCAGAACCGGCTCTGCTGATCTAGATGAGGAAAAATGCTGGTTCTGGAGCTGGGCCAGGATTGTTCCAGTGGAATATTAAACATAACATGTATTTAATAATATACCCAGCAGTCACTGAAGCTTGGAAGACAAAACAAAGTCTGTCTCTGATGAAATGCAGCAAAAACTACAGGTCAGTCTGGAGGAAAAAAACAAACAAATGAAAAAACTGCTGGTTAGTAAAACAATCTGAACGAGCCCAAAACCTGCACCTGAGGAGATTGTGATGTTAAACCAGAACCCGCCTCAGACCGAGCGCCTCTGTCCAAACCCCAAGACCCCAAACCCCAAGACCCCAAACCCCAAACCCCAAACTCCAAACTCCAAACCCCAAAGTCCAAACTCCAAACCCCAAACCCCAAACCCCAAACCCCAAACCCCAAACCCCAAACCCCAAACTCCAAACTCCAAACCCCAAACTCCAAACTCCAAACCCCAAGACCCCAGACCCCAAACTCCAAACTCCAAACCCCAAAGTCCAAACTCCAAACCCCAGACCCCAGACCCCAGACCCCGGACCCCAAACTGGACTGTGTCTCGACATGTGGGACTGGAGGGTTTTCACGACTGGATTATTGCTGCACTGGGCAGACGGACACTCTGATTGGCTGTTACCTCATGTTTCTGCGCTCTGATTGGCTGTTACCTCATGTTTCTGCGCTCTGATTGGCTGTTACCTCATGTTTCTGCGCTCTGATTGGCTGTTACCTCATGTTTCTGCGCTCTGATTGGCTGTTACCTCATGTTTCTGTGCTCTGATTGGCTGTTATCTCATGTTTCTGCGCTCTGATTGGCTGTTTCTTCATGTTTCTGCGCTCTGATTGGCTGTTACCTCATGTTTCTGCGCTCTGATTGGCTGTTACCTCATGTTTCTGTGCTCTGATTGGCTGTTATCTCATGTTTCTGCGCTCTGATTGGCTGTTTCTTCATGTTTCTGCGCTCTGATTGGCTGTTACCTCATGTTTCTGCGCTCTGATTGGCTGTTACCTCATGTTTCTGCGCTCTGATTGGCTGTTACCTCATGTTTCTGCGCTCTGATTGGCTGTTACCTCATGTTTCTGCCCTCTGATTGGCTGTTACCTCATGTTTCTGCCCTCTGATTGGCTGTTACCTCATGTTTCTGCGCTCTGATTGGCTGTCTCTCTCTGTACTTCCTGGTCTGTAGCCGGGCTGGGCAGGACGGGCACTCTGATTGGCTGTTACCTGATGAAGCATTACCGGTTCACGGCGGGAGAGGCCATCGCCTGGATCCGGATCTGCAGACCAGGCTCCATCATCGGGCCCCAGCAGAACTACCTGGAGGAGTGAGTACAACTGTGCGTGTGTGTGTGTGTGTGTGTGTGTGTGTGTGTAGTGCGGCATCAACAGTCTTATAATAGGAAAAAAGTTGTGTGGTTTACTCCAGGCTTTAGGTGCATGTTTAAAATCATTTTATCATATTAATGCTCTTCTGCCTCTCTCATTTTTAATTCAAATCCTTTAACCCTTTTAGCTCTATTATTGCCATGCATCAAAATCCCGCCTGGATTTTTTTGTGTTCCTTTGACTTTAAAAATGTCAGAAAATGTCCCAGGAGTAAGTGCTGTTTCCCCGTTTTACCAGGATGAGTTCAGCTGTTCAGTGTTACTGTATGTGTACTAATGTGTAATAACAGCTGAAAGAAAAACTCTGCACTCGATACTTCAGCCTCTGTGCCGGGTGCTGCAGAAATTTACTGTAATAACCCTTTATGGGCAGAAAGAGCAACTTCTGCTTTCTGGAACTGTTATTTTTTTGATAGCGCCTGTAGCTCCGGAGATACGGTAATGAGAAGTTGTGCATGGAAACTGAGTCTGTTCTGAATTAAATGGGTTTTTTTTTTTTGGTTTATTGAAACCTGCATCTTTACTGTGAGCAGGCTCGCATCTCCACAGACCTGACTCCACCTGCTTGTTTCTGTGGAAATGTTGCTCCTTTAGCTGTAATATCCCAGAGTTTGTCATAAAACACGTGTATCTCTATAGGAAATGAATGGTTTTAACAGTTTATTTGAATTCATGGTGACGAGGCGCCTCTAGAAAGTTTCAGTGTTACTTTAAATTTAAAGCTAAATTACGCGACATGTCAGATCCAAACCTGAGGCAGAGCTTTGCCCTGTGTCCCCTGAGCCCGGCGTCTCTGTCACTGGAGCTTAGTCCAGGGATTTTGTGCCTTAACTCAGATAAACGACGTGTTTCCTCAGTTTCCACCTAAAAGCACAAAATCCTGAAGAGTTTGCACTTTGGATTAACCCAGAGTTCAGTTTGTGTTTGTCCAGAACCACAAACTCCGTCGCTGCAGGGACACGAACTGTGACCCCTCTGACTCTGCAGTATTTCTTCAGAAGAACCGTGACAAGTCTCGAAAACGCACACGAGAAGATCTTTTATTGATACTTTAACCCCCGCAGACCTGAGGGCAGTTTTAGTACATTTGGCCTGGATTTTTTTCTTAATTTTGCTTTTAAAACTGCCCCTTTTACCCCTAATGAAGTGTTCTACCTCCTTTTGTTCAGTCCAACCTGTTATTTCACAATCTGCTGCTGTAGTTGTGTCATGAGGCTGTGAGAAAAGCTACAGGACCAGAAATAGAGATGAAAAAAAAACAGAAAATAAAATTCACTCTTTTATACAAAACCCACAGCAAACATGTAGAAACAACTTTTTGGACATAAAAATGCTTAATTTAGGGCCTTAGCTACAAAAATGCAAAATCTCAAGTCTGTAAGTAAATTAAAAATCTCCTTATTGCCCTAAAAACAAAAAAGTGCAGTGGCTCCATGACTTTCCTGGTCCAGTCCTGGAAACAGCTCCTGTCAGGTCCAGGGCCAGAGCCACAGCACTTCTGCATTTCCAGGGTGGAAATTACATTTGGATTTGTTCATTTGGACTGAAATAAACCTTTAAATAAAAATAGAAAGAGATGCACAATTACACACACCAAGATGTGTCATTTTCCATGTGTGTGAGAATTAACTCCACTTAGAGCCACTTTTTCCCTCGTTATAAACACACACAGTCAGAGGAGTCGACCATCTTGACTCACTTCACTCTTTGGCAAAGTTTGGCTCCATCAAAATGGACGGAGCGCATGAGTTTGGGGAAAACAAAGTTCCTGTTGGACACTCGTTTTGCTCCCGTCATCACACAGCGTGAGTGTGACGTAGGATAAAGCCGCAGAAATGTACGGAAACCTCTATGTCTGCACTTTCAGAGGGGAAAAGGACGTTTCTGTCTTTTACACTTACAAAGTTCTGCGGTTATAGAAACATATTCCTCTGTGTCGTGTACGATGTCGTAGGTCTTCGAGTGTTAATACTAAGCATTGCACATGTGTGTCGATGGCAGAATGTTCAGCAGTTACCGAAGAGAGACACAAAAAAAGTTTAAATATAGTCATAAATTCAAGAAAAATTCACCTGTTGTAGTTCAGGTAAATCAGTTTTTCTGGTCAGACTGTGTAAAAATCAAACTCGGATTAAGTCTAATTTGGGTGAGAGCTTCAGACAGAGCAGTGCCTGCGGTTAGCGTCACAGCTCTACGGAATGTTGTCGTCAGCTGCAAAATATCAATAACAACCGGCGGGATTCTTGGGTCTAAATGTCAGAAAAGAACGAAGCATTTCTCATTTTCATCAGTAACACTTTATTCAGAAAATATTCGTCGTCAGCCTCACAGAGCTCAGATGCCTCAGACTCGCTCCCCGTGAAGTCGCCTCATCAAACTCAAACCTACAAAAAAAAAACCAGAAAATAAAACTGCAAATATCTGAAGAACCAGAATCACACAAACAGAACTTTTTGCAGCACAAACGAAACACAAACGATTGACATAGTTTTGTGTAAGTCTGAGTTTGATGGGCGACTTCACACAGGACAGATGCCCTCCCCGTGCCTCAGATGCCCTCCCCGTGCCTCAGGTGCCCTCCCCGTGCCTCAGATGCCCTCCCCGTGCCTCAGATGCCCTCCCCGTGCCTCAGATGCCCTCCCCGTGCCTCAGATGCCCTCCCCGTGCCTCATATGCCCTCACCTTGCCTCAGATGCCCTCCCCGTGCCTCAGGTGCCCTCCCCGTGCCTCAGATGCCCTCCCCGTGCCTCAGATGCCCTCCCCGTGCCTCAGACGCCCTCCCCGTGCCTCAGACGCCCTCCCCGTGCCTCAGGTGCCCTCCCCGTGCCTCAGACGCCCTCCCCGTGCCTCAGGTGCCCTCCCCGTGCCTCAGATGCCCTCCCCGTGCCTCAGGTGCCCTCCCCGTGCCTCAGGTGCCCTCCCCGTGCCTCAGATGCCCTCCCCGTGCCTCAGGTGCCCTCCCCGTGCCTCAGGTGCCCTCCCCGTGCCTCAGACGCCCTCCCCGTGCCTCAGGTGCCCTCCCCGTGCCTCAGACGCCCTCCCCGTGCCTCAGGTGCCCTCCCCGTGCCTCAGACGCCCTCCCCGTGCCTCAGGTGCCCTCTCCGTGCCTCAGGTGCCCTCCCCGTGCCTCAGATGCCCTCCCCGTGCCTCAGATGCCCTCCCCGTGCCTCAGATGCCCTCCCTCACAGCTCTCCTCTCCGCCCACAGGAAGCAGGCGTCTCTGTGGCTCATGGGCGACTCTCTGCGCTCCCAGAAGTCGAAGCTGGAGGACAGGGGCGTGTCTCACCTCATCTCCAGTTTGGACGACTTAAACCTGAACCCGACGAACGCCCAACACAACGCCCAACACAACGCCAACCTGAACAAGAGCCTGGGCCCGGACAGGATCCTGGAGGTAAGAGACCGGAAATATACCACACCAAACACTAAACACATGGAAATATATCACACCAAACACTAAACACATGGAAATATATCACACCAAACAGTAAACACATGGAAATATACCACACCAAACACTAAACACATGGAAATATACCACACCAAACACTAAACACATGGAAATATACCACACCAAACACTAAACACATGGAAATATACCACACCAAACAGTAAACACATGGAAATATATCACACCAAACACTAAACACATGGAAATATACCACACCAAACACTAAACACATGGAAATATATCACACCAAACACTAAACACATGGAAATATACCACACCAAACAGTAAACACATGGAAATATATCACACCAAACACTAAACACATGGAAATATACCACACCAAACACTAAACACATGGAAATATACCACACCAAACACTAAACACATGGAAATATACCACACCAAACACTAAACACAAGGAAATATACCACACCAAACACTAAACACATGGAAATATACCACACCAAACACTAAACACATGGAAATATACCACACCAAACACTAAACACATGGAAATATACCACACCAAACACTAAACACATGGAAATATACCACAACAAACACTAAACACAAGGAAATACACCACAACAAACACTAAACACAAGGAAATATACCACACCAAACACTAAACACATGGAAATATACCACACCAAACACTAAACACAAGGAAATATACCACACCAAACACTAAACACAAGGAAATATACCACACCAAACACTAAACACAAGGAAATATACCACACCAAACACTAAACACAAGGAAATATACCACACCAAACACTAAACACATGGAAATATACCACACCAAACACTAAACACATGGAAATATATCACACCAAACACTAAACACATGGAAATATACCACACCAAACACTAAACACATGGAAATATACCACACCAAACACTAAACACAAGGAAATATACCACACCAAACACTAAACACATGGAAATATATCACACCAAACACTAAACACATGGAAATATATCACACCAAACACTAAACACATGGAAATATATCACACCAAACACTAAACACATGGAAATATACCACACCAAACACTAAACACAAGGAAATATACCACACCAAACACTAAACACATGGAAATATATCACACCAAACACTAAACACAAGGAAATATACCACACCAAACACTAAACACATGGAAATATACCACACCAAACACTAAACACATGGAAATATATCACACCAAACACTAAACACAAGGAAATATACCACACCAAACACTAAACACAAGGAAATATACCACACCAAACACTAAACACATGGAAATATTCCAGACCAAACAGTAAACACAAGGAAATATACCACAACAAACACTAAATATCAGGAAATATACCACACCAAACACTAAACACATGGAAATATACCACACCAAACACTAAACACATGGAAATATACCACACCAAACACTAAACACAAGGAAATATATCACACCAAACACTAAACACATGGAAATATACCACACCAAACACTAAACACATGGAAATATACCACACCAAACACTAAACACATGGAAATATACCACACCAAACACTAAACACATGGAAATATACCACAACAAACACTAAACACAAGGAAATACATCACAACAAACACTAAACACAAGGAAATATACCACACCAAACACTAAACACATGGAAATATACCACACCAAACACTAAACACAAGGAAATATACCACACCAAACACTAAACACAAGGAAATATACCACACCAAACACTAAACACAAGGAAATATACCACACCAAACACTAAACACAAGGAAATATACCACACCAAACACTAAACACATGGAAATATACCACACCAAACACTAAACACATGGAAATATATCACACCAAACACTAAACACATGGAAATATACCACACCAAACACTAAACACATGGAAATATACCACACCAAACACTAAACACAAGGAAATATACCACACCAAACACTAAACACATGGAAATATATCACACCAAACACTAAACACATGGAAATATATCACACCAAACACTAAACACATGGAAATATATCACACCAAACACTAAACACATGGAAATATACCACACCAAACACTAAACACAAGGAAATATACCACACCAAACACTAAACACATGGAAATATATCACACCAAACACTAAACACAAGGAAATATACCACACCAAACACTAAACACATGGAAATATACCACACCAAACACTAAACACATGGAAATATACCACAACAAACACTAAACACAAGGAAATATACCACACCAAACACTAAACACAAGGAAATATACCACACCAAACACTAAACACATGGAAATATTCCAGACCAAACAGTAAACACAAGGAAATATACCACAACAAACACTAAATATCAGGAAATATACCACACCAAACACTAAACACATGGAAATATACCACACCAAACACTAAATATCAGGAAATATGCCACACCAAACACTGAGGCTAAAAAGGATCCTGAAGGTAAGAGACAGAAATTAAGCTCCACCAAAACAGTAGGGACCAGGAATTAGACCGTACCATTACTCTAAGCACCAGTAATTACACCACACCCAAACTGGGGCCGTGGAGGATTCTAGACGAAACACTTTTATATTTGTTTGAGTTTATGGCCTGAGACTCTGTTCTTGTTTCACTCCAAACTTTAGCCACAGTAGAGCACGGAAACCTGCCCAAAGTCTGACCCGTCAGACTCGGACAAATATTTAGAACTTATGTCCAGACTCAGACACGTCAGCGCGATAAGACATTTGAAATGTAAAATGAAAAATATCTTAAGGCTGCCACACACTACAGGATTTTTCAGTCTTAAATTATTTTTAAACATGCAACAAAAAGCACAAACACCACAGACACGGGGAGAATCTTAGTCTTTAAATCTTTCCCAATCTGTCCCACATGCAGCAGGATCTGAGTGAGGAGCACAGGATCTAAAGCTGTGAGCGCGATGGCCTCAGCTGTTTCCTGTCTACAGTAAAACCACTCGCTCTGAGACTCTGAAGTGTTCAAAGATCAGACTCTGCACTTCCACTTTAGACACGGTTTAGTTTTTGGTCGGACTCGAACACGGGGTTCAGGTTGGACGCAGGAGAGCGCGGCTCTAATCTGTGGTTTACAAAACATTAGTGACGGGCGAATGGAGCCTCATGAAGCATTTGACGCCTCAGTCGCAATATTGTCTCAAATGGTTCGACGTGTCTGAGGCCCTGGAGAAACCCTGACCTCTAGTGGACAAATTTAACCATCGCAAACCAGCGCACGACCCATGATCTGGGAACCCAAAACTCTATTTTATGTTTTATCAGATGGATCACTTTTTTCCACTTGTGATGCCATCAAATGAAACAAATGCCAAAAGTCGCCAAAATCACCACTAACATCACACAATACTCCTCACTACCCGACATTTTTAAGAAATATTGGTGCATCTTTTATACTGTACAGTTTAGCGCTTGTCAAACCACAGAAGTGCTGAACACTCTGAAGCTCTGAACCAATCGCAGAGCGGAACATTCGCTGAGCCAATGAAACGCTTCGATACACTGAAGTAGGGGGAGGGACAGACACTTCGGCACTTTGGTCACGTGAGCGGCTGCTGCGAGACGAGCTCCGAGGCAGGAAGAACGAGGCGTGCTCCGGAGCTCCGACGCATTTGCCCGTCACTACAAAACATTGCGAACAAAAACAGTGCTGTGTTTCAGTGAAATACAAAAACATTATTGTTTTTACAAGATGATTGTTTTTGCTGTGCGCATTCCCAGAAATCTCTGCCACTTTCATTTTCAAACCCCACATGTGACGTCCTCCAGCTCAAAATGACCCCAAGGAGCTGAAAAGAAAATAAAAAAGTGGAGAGTTTAAAGTTGTGCCTCTTTTTTGGCTCTCGGGCTGATTTTCATTCGGGTGTTGTTATGTATTTATAGCGGCTCGGATCGAGTGAAGGGAAAACGGGTCGGGTGCGGATTGAGGTGTGTCGGGTACGGGCAGGTGCAGTTTGTCAAAATCAGACCCGTGCAGGACTCAGACACTCGGTAACCAGAGCCGCCCCGGGGCAGTTTTCTCTTTTACCCCACAGTGAGTGATGTGCCCGGAGAATCTGCCCCTCGCTGAAAATGCCTCTTACAGACAAACTGCCAAAGCAAAGCAAAAGCCCTGACCTCAGACCTCGCGTCGACCGTCAGGTTTCTGCTTCTGTCCCGTCAGATTTTTTATCACTTATTTTATTTTGACTTGTACATTTACACTTGATGTTTCACTCTCTCTGCCCTGTGGTTTCCTCAGAGTGATGTGGAGAGCGCAGTGACACAGGGCGACAAACTGAGGGCGCTAAAGGGCAGACGGCCTCCTCGCCCGGCCACCACAGGAACGCTCCGGTAACTCCACCTCTCCTGTCTCTATCTCCATCCATCCATCCATCCATCTATCCATCTATCCATATAAGGCGCAGTTATTCTCACACTGTGTGACCCCTTACTTCAGTTCACTCTTTCTTTACACTTTCACTTCTTTTTTGGCCCCTTATCGAATACAAAATAACTAAAATCAAATGAAGTTCGTGAGTTTCAGTTCTACATTTCTGCAGATCTCATTTATTTATAGAACTTTGGACCGAACCTCTGACTTCCACGTTTATTTGTCTTCTCAGATCAAATTTGTGTGAATGTACAGAACTTTTTCCATTTTTATTGATCCACATGTTAAAGTACGACCCCTGAACCCTTTTTTTTTTAAGTAGTTTAGTCCATGTTTCCTGGTTTGTTTACTTATTTTACTCTTGTTTGCTCTGCCTCATGCGGTCCTGCTGCGCCAAATCGTTTTCTGCTCTGTGATTGGCTGCGGTCTGTGTGCGGCGCTCTGTGATTGGCTGCGGTCTGTGTGCGGCGCTCTGTGATTGGCTGCGGTCTGTGTGCGGCGCTCTGTGATTGGCTGCGGTCTGTGTGCGGCGCTCTGTGATTGGCTGCGGTCTGTGTGCGGCGCTCTGTGATTGGCTGCGGTCTGTGCGCGGCGCTCTGTGATTGGCTGCGGTCTGTGTGCGGCGCTCTGTGATTGGCTGCAGCGTCGGTGGGCGGGGCTCTGTTCAGCAGCGTGTTGTGTGTTTCAGGGTGGAGGAGATGAAGGTTCACAGCCGGAGCTCGTCTCAGCCGCTCAGGTACGACTCCACTCACCTGTCCTGGAGTAAAAACGGTCTATAGAGTTGTTTTTTATTATAGATCCATGTTCCCTCATCAAAAACCTGCCTGACGAGGTTTTAGAGCAGGGGTTTCCGAACTTTTTCCTCCTGTAAACTACTGTTTGTAACACGGAAATACCAGAGAGCTGCTGAGTTTAGCGGTCGCCAGAAATTTTGTAAGAGCCACTGTAAACCAAAAACGAGGTACGGTTAGACGTCTATGAAACATAAACCCATTATCCAGTTATCAGTGCACAAAATTATACATTTACAAAGGAAATATGCATTTAATCAAGTCAAATTTTAGTTATTCAGCGCAATATGTATAATTCTGAACTACGCCCTCGAGCGGGAACTTCCTCCTCTTCAGCCTCGTCCCCTCTCGACTCTCGGCTTCAATAAAACGTCTCCGTCACAAACTTTTGGGCTCAACGTCGCACAGGAAGCGTCAGTCAGGTTTTTTTCTTCTTCCTCGCTGCGTGTGGATGGAAATCTCCGAGCGGAACCACGTTTGAAGAGGAGAGAGAGCGGAGGGGAGGAAGTCCTGCTGTGGTTTTAGGTCCTGACGCAGATTTTTTTAATAACGGTGATGAAACTGAGACTGTCCAAACCGAGCACAGGTTGTTAATAAACTAAAGGTTGTTAATATGTCGATACGTTGTTTTGGGTGAATACAGCATTTTCAAAACAATAAAAGGTAAAGTTGTGCTCTAAATGTGACGTGTTCCAGTCCCCGCAGAAGTTAAATTCTCCTCTTTAATATTGGTGTGCACAGGTTGTCTATGGGGATGGGTCAGGGCCCGGCGTCTCCGCTCAAAGCCTCGAAGTTCCCGCCGTCGTCTGCGTCAGCGGCGGCCAAACGCATCGGGAGGAGCTCGTCCGGCGCCGCGTCGCACCTGCGCAGGTCTCACCACTTCCTGTTTACCTCCTCTGCACTTCCTGTTTACGCCTCTGACCTTCTGACCTGACGCAGCTCTTTTCTCTCTCTCTCTCTCTGTCTCCAGTTTGATTCGTTTTATGTCTGTTTTTTTGTTCATAGAGTTGGGACTTCCAGATTCTCTCAAATATAAACACTTATTCACAGTATTTTTGTTTTGTTTATCACAGTTTGGCCCAAGTGATAAGAAATTTAGTTTAGGCGAATGTGGAAAGAGTTCAAAACCGTTTTTAAGCAACTATAAAGGTGCACAGCGTAACTTTTCCAGAGCCCAGAGTCGGCCAGCTGCTTGTCTCCATGGAGATTTGTTTAGAATGTTCCACCGTATGGCATTACATGGTTTTTAATTGCAAAAATATGCTATGAAAAACGGGCACTCACTCCCTCACAGATCTGACCTGTATCTTCACTTAATCTGGTTGCGTCGCGTGATCGTCCCCACTGAGACTGATGCGTTCAGTACTGAACTTTGGAACAGGCCAGAGGTTTACAACCGTTTTCCTCCAGAGAGCTCCTTCACAAAACAAAAATGCCATTAGCTTTAACGGCTGCAAGAAACTGAGATGCTGATAAAACATAAACCATTATCCGGTTATTAGTGCACAAAGCTGGGCTTCAAAATGATAAATTAAAAATAGTAACAGGCATTTAATTAACAAAATTTTTGTCACAGGGCCCGACCGATATGGATTTGCAGCGGCCGATATGATACCGATTAAGTGGGAGTTGGAGCAGCCAGTTTAATCACTGATATATTTATGATGTAAAAATTCACTGTAAATCTTAAATTGTTTAGAAAACTTAGGTTTGGCTCTATTGAATTTTCAGTCGGGTTTATTTAGGCGACATTTATTGTTATTCTGCCTATTTACGTCATATTTAAAGACAGTAGGTCGGCCTAAAGGTGTTTTTGTACGATATTCTAACCACTATAGTCACTTTACAGTCGCTAACAGAAGAGAAAACAGCCTGTTTATGTGTGCGACCTACAGCAGCTAATCGCTAACCAATGAGAAAGAACCAAAACGAGGTTCAAACCGACACATTTCAACACTCAGCCTCACACAGGCTCCTCTCAGATCAGCACCAAGAACTGTCCTATAATCCAGACTCACACTGAGCGGCCGCAAAAACAACAGGATCTCAGTGTTGCGCAGGTGGATCTGAGGCTGCGGCTGGAAACAAACGCACATGGTGATGTGTTCAGGGGCGGGACGGACACAGACACATGACTCCACAGATAAACCCTGATGCCCCGCCACAGGTCAGGACATTTATCTGTCTGTAAACTGGATTAAATAGAGAGTCTGATCTTTAGAATGAGGGAAAACATCCACAAGGAATATCGGCCCAGATCAGCATGATTTAGGCCGATAACCGATATGTTTCCAAGTGCATATATCGGTCGGTCCCTAGTTTGTTATTCAGCACAATGGTATAATTCTGAAATCCTTTGGCGAGCTCCTGGTGGCTCCCAAGCTGCAGGTTGGAGACCCCTGTTCTAGGCAAAGAAATAACCTCCATGGAGATGGCAGATCCTTCACCGCCCATAAATGTTTCGTAGTGTACCTTTTAAATATTTGTCAGCTCAAATTACTGTTGTCACAATGCTAAAATTTCAAACTCAATTTCTAGACTAAGGAATAGGCTGGATACTCAAGAATGAAACAATCCCACGATGAAAATAAAGATACACTTTCTTTAGACGATCTCCTGTTTTCCACGTTAAACGGTAGAACTTTCTTTTCTATTCCCATTATGTCTGTCTAATCCCTCAGTGGTCCAGGTCTAACCCAGGTCTAACCCAGGTCTAACCCAGGTCTAACCCAGGTCTAACCCAGGTCTAACCCAGGTCTAACCCAGGTCTAAACCAGGTCTAAACCAGGTCCAAACCAGGTCCATGGGTGTACTCTAGTTTCTGTGCTTTTATACTTGTTCTGATCCTTCTAAACATGTTCAGGAAAGGTTCTGCTCTGTCCTGAAAATGTGACTTTTTTAGTATCAATACCTGTGAAAAATAAGGATCTAGTTTCAAAAATAGTTATAGAATCGATTAGTGTCTGATTTTTGACAGCCCTGGGACCACTCAAACAACAAGAGTCTGTTATAGTAACTTTAATGTCTTTGTAGTTCATTTTCTGTGTTCAGTGTTTTGTTTTGTTCTTAAACTGTTCGTCTGTGTCTGTTGTGGCTCCGCCCCTCCCCGCCTCTGTAGCTCCGCCCTCGGCTCGCGATTGGCCAGTTCCCTGAGCGACCTGTACGCATCACTCCCCGCCTCCGCCTCCTCGTCCCTTAGCTCCGCCCCCGCGCCCCGTCTCTACGGAAACCGCCCCGAAGTCAACAACAACAACAGCAGCGGAGGGGGCGGGGCTCTGTACATGGGCCCGCCCTCGTCAGCCGCTGTTGCCACGACGACGGCGGCGGGGAAGAGCCGGGAGTGGGCGGGGCCTTACCGAGCGCCCGGCGGGTACAGCGGGCTCAAGAGCGGGCGCTACCTGAGCCGATCCATCCCCGTAAGTCCTCACACCAGCAGCAGCTCTGATTGGACCGTTTGAATCTGTCGCCTCACGTCTCTGTGCTCTGATTGGACCGTTTGAATCTGTCCCCTCACGTCTCTGTGCTCTGATTGGACCGTTTGAATCTGTCCCCTCACGTCTCTGTGCTCTGATTGGACCGTTTGAATCTGTCCCCTCACGTCTCTGTGCTCTGATTGGTTCTTTGTCTTGTGACATCACCAACACACCAGGTGACATCATAATGTGAAGACTTACATAAAAATTACATTAAAAGCACATTTGGTTTCTGTAAATAGCTGGAAATGTAAAACGTAAAACAAATCCTCATCATATTTTGGCAGATTACATTTTTTCCTCAGGCCCAAAAAGTTCAAAGTTGTTTTTAAATTTATCTAAAAACTAAAATAGTCAAAGTTTTGTTAAACGTATAAACTGTAAAAGTACAGGGTTTTTTTATGTTTTATTTCCTAATGCTTTTCTGAAATAGAATTCTTGCTGTTAAAGTTGCGTTAGAAAATGTCCGTCACTCGGATTATTGGTTATTTTTCTAAATTTAAAGCAACTTCTGAAGTGTTTTATTTCTCCGTAAGTCTCTGGTGTGTTGGTCTCACACAAATGAAGCTGCAGCTCTGACGGTTTTGGGACTGAAACATGAGAGGAACTAGATTCACCACAGACCATTAAAGCTACCCTCTGTACTTTTCTAACCCCTCTCTCCTCTTCTGTCTGAACAAACCCGTCACTGCAGACAGCAGTGGAGTAGAGCGCCTCTAGTGGTGATATGTGAGAATACAGTAGGAACAGATGGGTCCAAGTTCACCTGAAAACCTTTGACCCCCTAAATGTGCCACGTGAAACCCTGAGTTTTCTCCTGGTGGTTTTCAGGGTTCAGCCTTTAAACACTTTAACCCGACTCTGGTGACGTTAGATCCTGTTTAACTCTTTGTGGTGTTGGTAAAACTCGATCCCTGGGGCCTCTGGTTTCTCTTTGTTCTGCTCTGACCTGAAGCTGCTGCTGAGACGAGGAATAAAACCTGTACAAGAACCTCTGAGTACAAGAACCTCAAAGTACAGGAACCTCTGAGTACAAGAACCTCTGAGTGTGTCTACAGGAACCTCTGAGTGTGTCTACAGGAACCTCTGAGTGTGTCTATAGGAACCTCTGAGTGTGTCTATAGGAACCTCCGAGTGTGTCTATAAGAACCTCCGAGTGTGTCTATAAGAACCTCCGAGTGTGTCTATAAGAACCTCCGAGTGTGTCTATAAGAACCTCCGAGTGTGTCTATAAGAACCTCTGAGTGTGTCTATAGGAACCTCTGAGTCAAAAATCAGAGCGTTTGGAACCCAACGGGAACCAAGTAAAAAGTGTTTTCCTAAGTGAACCTTGAGGACACAGTAGACGTCAGCAGGTTCATCCGGGTCACGTGTGGCAGAATAAAGAATAAAGAACAGTGTGGAACATGGAGGAAAACTCATGTGACAGAAGGTGGTGCTCAGCTGATGGAGACAAACTCCACAAAACCAGTGAAGAGAAACGACCTGAGGCTGAGGAAAAGTCTGTTTCAGTCTTTAGTCTTTTGCTTTTGATTCATATTTTATAATAACACAGACTTTTCCTCAGCCTCAGGTCGTTTCTCTTCACTAGTTTTGTGGAGTTTGTCTCCGTCAGCTGAGCAGAAATGACGTCCTGTAATTACCACAGAAATAATAATGAATCATTTTAGAAATAAACTCACACAAATGAAATTGTCACAGCACAAAACAGCACAAACCAAATACAAACATTTTCTATCATTTTCTTCCTGTTTTGAGGCTGTTTCACATTCTGAGGTTCTGGACGACGTCATCGACCAAAATAAAACTGCAAATATCTGAAGAACCAGAATCACACAAACAAAACCTTTTACAGCACAAACGACTGACAGTTTTGGTGCAGGTTTGAGTTTAATGAGGCGACTTCACGTAGGCTCCACCCCTTTGTGATCTTATGAACAAAAGGCACCGGCTTCACACCTTATTAACGACCGTCTCCGGCACTTTGGCCTCACAGCAAGAAGGTTCCGGGTTCGATGTCTTTGCCTTTCTGTGCTGAGTTTGCAGGATGGGTCAAATGCAGTGGGCACATTCACCTGTGGGCCTCATGAAGTCCTGGTCCTGATCCTCGTGCCGTGGGCCGGACCTGCTGCTCTGACTCACAGGAGCTGAACTCTGCAGAGGGTTTTATTACATAAGAGACACCGACGAAAAACTGGGACATGTTCTCGTTTTTGCAGCTTCGTTTGTGGATTTTCACTCCGCTCATTCTGTGTTCTGCTGAATGTTCTTATTTTTTTCTGTTTTCCTGTTTTATTCTGCAGCTCTGACCTCGTCTCTCTCTGTTTCAGTCTCTTCAGTCTGAGTTCGTCCAGTACTAAAGACGTGAAAACCTGAACTCCGTCTCCCAGAGTCCTCTGCTGCTGCTCGGCCCCTCCCCCTCCCCGTCGGACCCTTGAAGTGTACATAACGTTTCACCAGAGAAATATATTTAGATAAACGGACTTGAAGAAAAGATTTTGTACTTTGTGACAGAGAATCTCGTATTTTTGTTTCAGAGTTTTATTTTTTAACACGTGAAGGATCGGACGCAGTATTCTCCATCCCGTAAACTGAACTCACCGGATGGATTTGGGATTTTAAAGGGACGGATATTTCTCCAAACTCAGGGGACGTGAACGAATGAAGCGCCTTTTGTCTTAACAGCGTTTTAAATGTAAAAATAAGCTTCTATATTTTTAGATTTTAACACAGACTCATGTTTTTAAGCTCATTTGAATCACTGTTTCAGCTCTCGTTTGCTCGGGTTATTTTACGCCGTCCTCTGTTTCTTTAACATTCCGGACGTTATAATAATGATATTGAAACGTTTGTTCTGCGTAAAACATAATGGAGTCTGTGCAGAACGTGAGAGAACAGCAGGTACTTGAATGTAATGGCTGAACTGCTTCTGTTTTATTTGTTTCACCCAAAATCTGCTGTAAAAGTTTCTCAAAATGCGGTGCCGTGTGTCTGTGTTCAGGGGCGGACGGGATTCAGCGTTTGGGAAGAAACTGGGGAAAAAAGAGCCGGAAAAACTTGTTCTGCACGCTGATTTTAAAGGTGCCCCACGTATCGTCTAAGGTCGAGGCTCCACGGCTCGTTTCTTTGCCTGTGATGTTCCGCATTAGGACATTAAACGTATCGCCGTTGCTTTTGTTCATTTACAGCTCAAAAAAACACCTTAAAAACATGAATTTGAACCATGTGCGGCTCGCTGCTCCACAGATCTGACCGTTAACCTGTCTCCACTGTGATTCCCAGAATTATTTCCAAACACAGCGAAAAGTGGAGCGTTAAAATCGACTCTGACAGAATCAGTTTGAACATTTTCTCAGGGTTTATACGAGTCCGATCTGTTCTACAGTTAAACGTGAGGAGGTCTGAGGCGTAACGTGGGGCTTTATAAACAAAGTGTTCAAATGAACAGGAAGCCAGTGCAACACAGGAGTTGGGGCGATGTGATGGGGCTTTTTGCTCGTGCTGCACATTTCTGGACTCACTTGAGGCGATGAGGTGAATTCTGGAAGATTCTGTGGAGAGAAAAGTGCACGACCTGTTCAGTGTTTAAAAGTAAAACACAGAACAGAACAGTTTGTGATGATACATCATGTTTTTCACTGTAATTTAAAGAGTTTTCTGAGCACAGCGCTGTGATTGGCCCGTGGATCTGCAGACGTTATAACGTCTTTTAATAAGAGTTTTCAGTGTTTTGGGACTAAACACATTTTCCCAGTTTTTCCATCAGTGGGATGACGGGAAAATCCAGTCGCCACGTTTACATGAGCTTTAATTCTGAATAAAAATAATTTAACTCAGGATAAAAATGAATTGGGCTTTTAAAATATGTAACCCAGGCCTGTCCAAACTACGGCCCGGGGGCCAAATGTGGCCCTCAGACCAGCTGTTTTTGCCCTCGGGCTCCAAGTGAATTGGCGCAGTTGTACTTTTACTGCATGTTTCTGAAATCTGCCTTCATCAAGCAAACGTCGTGTTAGAAAGGCACAGATTTGAATGACTCCCTGTTTTGGCCCTCGGGCCTCACACTGCTCTGTGTTTGTATGTGGCCCTCGAGGGAAAACCTTTGTCCTGCTGCAAACTCTTAATTCTAATGAAAATGATTCCTGTGAATTAAACTTAATCCTGAAGTCAGTGGGTTTATTCTGATTTTACAGCCGAGTGAGTTTCTTCCTGGATCATGTAGACGTTTCTTCTTCTTCAGAATAATCCGGTGGTCGGTGCTCGTTGGCTCCTCCTTCGATCCTCCTCCTTCGTCTCTTCGGACTTTCCTCCACTGCTCTGGATTTGTGAGCTGGAGCCTCCCACCATGTGGCAGTAAATATCGTATCGTGAGGTTCAGACTGACGATATCGTATCGTGACACTTGGATATCGGCACAGTCCTGGAGGAGGTAGTGGACCCCAGCAGGAAGGTTTCATGTTGCACCTTTAAGTCTTGTGATTGTGCCACGTTAAAGGAGCTGAATCACTTTAAATCTAATGGAGGACGTGCCCGATGATTAAGCTCATTAATATTCACGCCCCATGATTAAGCTCATTAATATTCACGCCCCATGATTAAGTTCATTAATATTCACGCCCCATGATTAAACGCATTAATATTCACGCCCCATGATTAAGCTCATTAATATTCACGCCCCATGATTAAGCTCATTAATATTCACGCACGATGATTAAGCTCATTAATATTCACGCACACAAACGATCCTCAGTCTCTTCTGTACAAACATCTGTGGAACCTCAGCTCCTTTAAGTTTGAGGGTTTTACTTTTCCCGTCAGCAGCAGAACTTCAGCTTCCCCTGGAGCTTCTCTCCTCAGCGCCCTCTGCTGGGGCACTTTTTACATTTAAAGCCTTACAGTGGAACATTCCAGGTTTACACTATTCTTCACACACGTTTTAGAAGATTTATTTTCAAATGACACAACTTAAACTTTTCATCATTACAGTTAAACGAGTTTGTTTTATTCAGCAAATGATGAAAGTTCAGGGAAATGAAAGAGCAAATGTGAAAGAAAAACTGTTTTCGTTTCACATTTCCTCTTTCATTTCCCTGAACTTTCCCTGAGCATTTCCCTATTCAGCCGAAAATTCTGCATCTGTGCTTTAGTCCTGGTTTAAACCGGACTAAGTACAGGATAAACCCGGGTTTAGTCCTGGTTTAGTCCGGGTTCAGTCCCGGTTCCGATTTTGTTGCTGTTTTGTCTTAGTTGTTTGTTTGTTTGTTTTTTCATTAAATTTTGTTAGAACATAAATGAGTTTGAACCAAGTCTAAACTAAACAGGACACAAGACTAAACCAGGACTAAATCTGAACTAAAGCAGGACTAAACCAGGATCAAACCAGGACTAAACCAGGACTAAACCAGGACTAAACCAGGATTAAACCAGGACTAAAGCTGAAGTAAAGCAGGACTAAAGCTGAACTAAAGCAGGACTAAATCTTGGCTAAATTTGGACTAAATCTGAACTAAACCAGGACTAAACCAGGACTAAATAAAGTCAGACAGGAAACTGTTGCACCTTTTCACAATAAAAGCCTGTGCGACCAAACACCGTTTTTCTTTCAAACATCTGATTTTCTGTCACATCTGAATGCACTGGACCCCTGAGTTCAGAGCCGTGCCTAAGACCGGACCGGACTGAACCAGACTGGACTGAACCAGACTGGACCGGACCAGACCGGACCGGACCAGACTGGACTGAACCAGACTGGACCGGACCAGACCGGACCGGACCAGACTGGACTGAACCAGACTGGACTGAGACAGACCGGACCAGACCGGACTGGACCAGACCGGACTGGACCAGACTGGACTGAACCAGACTGGACTGAACCAGACTGGACCGGACTGAACTGGACTGGACCGGACTGGACCGGACCGGGTTCTCGACCTCGACTGTTGCAGGTGAAGTCTCTGAACAGAAGGAGCAGAGTTTCGGTTCATCACAAACATCAGTAAATCTTTAATAAACGTGTATTTGTCTTTCATCGTTTATCGGTCTGAGGTGGTTCATCCTGACAGGAAGTGATCACGGCCCCACATCCGGCTCCATCGACGCCGCACTGACCCTCTGCATTTTGCTCTTAAACTGCTCGTCTTCCCGAGTTGTTCCACTGCACTTTTGTTCTTGTGTTCAGGTTTTTACCGTGTTTTCGCTAATGCAGCTCGAATATGGCGGCTCTGGGCCCTCGGCGCCGAGGCCAAAGTCAGCGCTGCGCGACTCTGATACGATTGTTCAGCGCCGGAGCCTCGGAGCAGAAACAAACAGGACCACAGACCCTATCACCGCGGGGAAGAGGCTGCGCTGATAAACCGATAGAGGAGCGAGGGTCAGGATGTGTTTAGAGAAATGTGTCGTTTTACTTCCTGGTTGGACGTGAGTGGCCGTTACCGAGCAACCGAAATGTAAACAAAGCCCAAAAACGCCGCAAATTTACAAAGTTTGACCCAGAGAAGAAGAAAAACTGTGGATTAAAGCGACGAAACTGAGCTCTAAGTCGTGTCCTGTTTCCTGCTCAAAATCAGGTCTGGAGTCGTGTTTGTTTCATTCACACGTTTGAGTGACTCTTTATTATTCGTCTGTTACATCTGCAAAGCTCCAAACGCTCTGCTCCACCTCGTGATGTCATCAAGTGGGAGTTTTCACGTGAACAGCTCCTTTTACCTTTAGTTCAGTAGAAAAGAGGTTCAGTTCTGATTTAGACCTGATTTAGATCCAGATTAGACCTGGTTCAGTCCTGCTTTAGACCTGGTTTAGACCTGGTTTAGACTTGGTTTAGTTCTGGTTCAGTCCTGGTTTAGATCCGGTTTAGTCTTGGTTTAAACCCGGTTTAGTCCTGGTTTAGACTTGGTTTAGTCCTGGTTCAGTCCTGGTTTAGATCCGGTTTAGTCTTGGTTTAGATCCGGTTTAGTCCTGGTTTAGTCCTTGTTTAGACCTGGTTTAGTCCTGGTTTAGTCCTGGTTTAGACCTGGTTTAGTCCTGGTTCAATTCACTTTTCCCTTCAAATGGTCCAGATGTTTCCAGATGAAGGTTTGTGGAGTTTAAAAACACGGTGGAGCACTTCCTGTATCACCACATGATGACATCACAAGGTGGAACAGAGTGTTTTCAGTTTGACTGAAGAACTCTAAAGTCTAAATGTGCAGGTTTGTGCTTTAAACATGAGAATGAACCAAAACTCGACTCCAGGTGTTTGAGGTGAGGAAACATCAGGTCTGTGATATGGGCCTGTTAAATGTTCCACAGTGCAGCATTAAAGCTTCAGCCTCTTTTTCTGACACGACTCTGTTCTGACTCAGTGTCGGACTGAGGAATATTTCACCAGAACAGTTTCACAATGCACATGTTTAGTTTGTGGGAAAACCCAAAGTAGAATCGTCCTTTAACCCCTGAAGACCTGAGGGCAGTTTTACTACATTTCTCCTCTCCTGGATTTTAGTTTTAATTTCACTTTTAAAACTGCCCCTTTTACCCCTAATGAAGTGTTCTACCTCCTTTTGTTCAGTCCAACCTGTTATTTCACAATCTGCTGCTGTAGTTGTGTCATGAGGCTGTGAGAAAAGCTACAGGACCAGAAATAGAGATGAAAAAAAGAAAAAAACGCGAAATAAAATTCACTCTTTATACAGAACCCACAGCAAACATGTAGAAACAACTTTTTGGACATAAAAATGCTTAATTTAGGGCCTGAGCTACAAAAATGCAAAATCTCAAGTCTGTAAGTAAATTAAAAATCTCCTTATTGCCCTAAAAACAAAAAAAGTGCAGTGGCTCCATGACTTTCCTGGTCCAGTCCTGGAAACAGCTCCTGTCAGGTCCAGGGCCAGAGCCACAGCACTTCTGCATTTCCAGGGTGGAAATTACATTTGGATTTGTTCATTTGGACTGAAATAAACCTTTAAATAAAAATAGAAAGAGATGCACAATTACACACACCAAGATGTGTCATTTTCCATGTGTGTGAGAATTAACTCCACTTAGAGCGACTTTTTCCCTCGTTATAAACACACACAGTCAGAGGAGTCGACCATCTTGACTCACTTCACTCTTTGGCAAAGTTTGGCTCCATCAAAATGGACGGAGCGCATGAGTTTGGGGAAAACAAAGTTCCTGTTGGACACTCGTTTTGCTCCCGTCATCACACAGCGTGAGTGTGACGTAGGATAAAGCCGCAGAAATGTACGGAAACCTCTATGTCTGCACTTTCAGAGGGGAAAAGGACGTTTCTGTCTTTTACACTTACAAAGTTCTGTGGTTATAGAAACATGTTCCTCTGAGTCGTAGACGATGTCGTAGGTCTTCGAGGGTTAAAGATGAAACAGTTTGAACGTTTCACTGAACTCTGAACTCTGACCTCCTCTGTGTCTCTGAGTCAATCACAAACACTCAGGATCTGAACAAACAAACACACAAACACACAGAAACACACACATATAAACACACACAGAAACACACACAGAAACACACAGAAACACACACACACAGAAACACATATAAACACACACACACATAAACACACACAGAAACACACACACACAGAAACACATATAAACACACACACACATAAACACACACATAAACACACACAAACACACAGAAACACACACACATAAACACATATAAACACACACACATATAAACACACACACACATAAACACACACACAAACAAACACACACATATAAACACACACACATAAACACACATAAACACACACACATATAAACACACACACACATAAACACACACAGAAACACACAGAAACACATATAAACACACACAAACACACACATATAAACACACACACATAAACACACAAACACACACATAAACACACATAAACAAACACACAAACACGCACACATAAACACACAAACACACACATAAACACACACACATAAACACACATAAACACACACACATAAACACACATAAACACACAAACACGCACACATAAACACACACATAAACACACACACATAAACACACACACAGAAACACACATATAAACACATATAAACACACACACAAACACACAGGCTGTGATATGAGACCTTTAAATATGATAAAAACATGAGTTAAATCATAACATCGAACAGCGACAGAAAAAGACTTGAATAAAAAATCGATCTGATGTTTTCTGTTTGGAAAAATGAGCTTCTGCAGAACTCAGGACTGAAGTGACTCAGGAGTTTCAACACTTCCTCTGTTTTTATCTTTTTCTTTTTTGCTTTGGCATTTTTCTTCTGAACACATTTTATTCCTGCGCCTTCCACGACTCACCCTGGAATCAGAACAAAACTGAAACCTCCACAACCCTCCCTCCTCCCTCCTTCTTCCCTCCTCCCTCCCTCCTCCCTCCTTCTTCCCTCCTCCCTCCCTCCCTCCCTCCCTCCTTCCTCCCTCCCTCCCTCCTTCCTCCCTCCTCTCTCCTTCTCTCCTCTCTCCTTCTCTCCTCTCCTCTCTCCTCCCTCCTCTCTACTTCTCTCTCCTTTTCTCCTCTCTCCTCCCTCCTCTCCTCTCTCCTTCTCTCCTCTCCTCTCTCCTCCCTCCTCTCTACTTCTCTCTCCTTTTCTCCTCTCTCCTCCCTCCTCTCCTTCTCTCCTCTCTCCTTCTCTCTCCTTTTCTCCTCTCTCCTCCCTCCTCTCCTCTCTCCTCCCTCCTCTCTCCTTTTCTCCTCTCTACTTCTCTCTCCTTTTCTCCTCTCCTCCCTCCTCTCTCCTTTTCTCCTCTTCTCTCTCCTTTTCTCCTCTCCTCTCTCCTCCCTCCTCTCTCCTTTTCTCCTCTTCTCTCTCCTTTTCTCCTCTCCTCTCTCCTCCCTCCTCTCTCCTCTCTCCTTTTCTCCTCTCCTCTCTCCTTCTCTCACTTTCTCTCTTCTCTCTCACTCCAAACATCACAATTCTGACCTATGAGGATTCAGCTCTTCTGTCCCGCCTCAGCCCAACGGGTTAATGCTAATGTTGCGGTGTGTTGCGTGTGTTACCGTGTGTTACCTGTGTTACGTGTGTTGCGGTGTCTTAAGGTGTGTTGCGGTGTGTTACGTGTGTTACCTGTGTTACGGTGTGTTGCGGTGTGTTACGTGTGTTACCTGTGTTACGGTGTGTTGCGGTGTGTTGCGTGTGTTACCGTGTGTTGCGGTGTGTTACGTGTGTTGCGGTGTGTTACGGTGTCTTAAGGTGTTGCGGTGTGTTACCTGTGTTACGGTGTGTTGCGGTGTGTTACGGTGTGTTATGTGTGTTACGGTGTGTTACGTGTGTTAGTGTGTTGTGGTGTGTTACGTGTGTTACGGTGTGTTAGTGTGTTGTGGTGTGTTAGTGTGTTGTGGTGTGTTAGTGTGTTACGGTGTGTTACGGTGTGTGATGTGTGTTACGGTGTGTTATGTGTGTTACGGTGTGTTACGGTGTGTTATGTGTGTTACGTGTGTTAGTGTGTTGTGGTGTGTTGGTGTGTTACGGTGTGTTACGTGTGTTACGGTGTGTTATGTGTGTTACGGTGTGTTACGTGTGTTAGTGTGTTGTGGTGTGTGACGTGTGTTACGGTGTGTTATGTGTGTTACGGTGTGTTACGTGTGTTAGTGTGTTGTGGTGTGTTACGTGTGTTACGGTGTGTTATGTGTGTTACGGTGTGTTACGGTGTGTTAGTGTGTTGTGGTGTGTTAGTGTGTTGTGGTGTGTTACGTGTGTTGTGGTGTGTTAGTGTGTTGTGGTGTGTTACGTGTGTTACGGTGTGTTAGTGTGTTGTGGTGTGTTAGTGCGTTGTGGTGTGTTACGGTGTGTTACGGTGTGTTAGTGTGTTACGGTGTGTTACGTGTGTTAGTGTGTTATGGTGTGTTACGTGTGTTACGGTGTGTTAGTGTGTTGTGGTGTGTTAGTGTGTTGTGGTGTGTTAGTGTGTTACGGTGTGTTACGGTGTGTTACGGTGTGTTACGGTGTGTTATGGTGTGTTACGGTGTGTTACGGTGTGTTATGTGTGTTACGTGTGTTAGTGTGTTGTGTTGGTGTGTTACGGTGTGTTACGTGTGTTAGTGTGTTGTGTTGGTGTGTTACGGTGTGTTATGTGTGTTACGTGTGTTAATGTGTTGTGGTGTGTTACCTGTGTTACGGTGTGTTACGGTGTGTTACGGTGTGTTATGTGTGTTACGTGTGTTAGTGTGTTGTGTTGGTGTGTTACGGTGTGTTACGTGTGTTACGTGTGTTAGTGTGTTGTGTTGGTGTGTTACGGTGTGTTATGTGTGTTACGTGTGTTAGTGTGTTGTGTTGGTGTGTTACGGTGTGTTACGTGTGTTACGTGTGTTAGTGTGTTGTGTTGGTGTGTTACGGTGTGTTATGTGTGTTACGTGTGTTAGTGTGTTGTGTTGGTGTGTTACGGTGTGTTATGTGTGTTACGTGTGTTAGTGTGTTGTGGTGTGTTACGGTGTGTTGCGGTGTGTTACGGTGTGTTACGGTGTGTTATGTGTGTTACGTGTGTTAGTGTGTTGTGGTGTGTTACGGTGTGTTGCGGTGTGTTACGGTGTGTTACGTGTGTTAGTGTGTTGTGTTGGTGTGTTACGGTGTGTTACGTGTGTTACGTGTGTTAGTGTGTTGTGTTGGTGTGTTACGGTGTGTTATGTGTGTTACGTGTGTTAATGTGTTGTGGTGTGTTACCTGTGTTACGGTGTGTTACGGTGTGTTACGGTGTGTTACGGTGTGTTACGGTGTGTTACGTGTGTTACGGTGTGTTGCTGCGTAAACTTTGCTCTTGGCTGTGTGTTGTGCTCCTGATAAATTCAGCCAGCAGTGACTAAAATGTCTGTTTCTGACATTATCATTTTAGAGCCGATACATATATTTATAATACAGATTTATCATTTTTGACTTATGCCCCAAAAAAAAGACACCACCAGCCGCCACTGCGTCTCTCCTCTTCTCTCTCTCTCTGTTCTTTCTCTCTCTGTCCGCACGGGGCGCTCTTTAGCTCTTTAGCTCTTTTCTCCTCTTTAAACCCGCGGCTCTGGAGCGCGAGCGGCTCAGACAGAAAGAGCTCGAGACCGCGAACGAGTGAACGAGACAGCGGCGCGTGCAGACCGGAGCGCGTGCACGGGACAGACCGGGAGCGCGTGGGTTTCTACCGGAATCTTCTGTTTTATCCCCGTGCCAGATTCACCGAGAACATGTCCTGGTCCCGGTCCTGGTCCCGGTCCTGGTCCCGGTCCTGGTGCCGGTCCCGGTTCCAGACCCGGTCCCGGTGCGCGCTGATTCCAGGTGAGACTCACCGGTCCGGGTTTGGGTCCTGGACCAGACTCGGTTTAGATTCTGATTCATTTGGTCCTAAATTTGTATATTTTTTTTATTTAAGAATCGAATCGTGACGTTCAGTGTTTATGTGGGAACGATTCATTTACATAACAATGAGACCTGGTATAGACCTGGTTTAGTCCTTGATTAGTCCTTGTTGAGACCCAGTTTAGATCTGGTTTAGACCCAGTTTAGACTTGGTTTAGACCTGGATCAGTTCCAGTTTAGACCCGGTTTAGTCCTGGTTTAGATCTAGTTTAGTCTTGGTTTAGTCCTGATATAGACATGGTTTAGTCCTTGTTGAGACCCGTTTTAGTCCTGGTTTAGACCTGATTTAGTCCTGGTTTAGACCTGATTTAGTCCTGGTTTAGACCTTGTTGAGACCCAGTTTAGACCTGGTTTAGACTTGGTTTAGACCTGGATCAGTCCCAGTTTAGTCCTGGTTTAGACCCGGTTTAGACCTGATTTAGTCCTGGTTCAGTCCTGGTTCAGACCCGGTTTACACCTGATTTAGTCCTGGTTCAGTCCTGGTTCAGACCTGGTTCAGACCTGGTTTAGTCCTGGTTTTCCTCTGATTTTGACCTCAGCTCTAAAGTCTCTGTGACCCAGTTCTCATCCTGGTTCTAATTTAGATTTTAGTGGATCCGATCTGAGGGTCTATTTCTGGGTTAGACCTGGTTTATATCTGGTTCAGTCCTGGTTCAGTCCTGGTTTAGTCCTGGTTCAGTCCTGGTTTAGTCCTGGTTTAGTCCTGGTTCAGTCCTGGTTCAGTCCTGGTTTAGTCCTGGTTCAGTCCTGGTTCAGTCCTGGTTCAGTCCTGGTTTAGTCCTGGTTTAGTCCTGGTTTAGCCCTGGTTCAGTCCTGGTTTAGTCCTGGTTTAGTCCTGGTTCAGTCCTGGTTCAGTCCTGGTTCAGTCCTGGTTTAGTCCTGGTTTAGTCCTGGTTTAGTCCTGGTTCAGTCCTGGTTCAGTCCTGGTTTAGTCCTGGTTTAGTCCTGGTTCAGTCCTGGTTTAGTCCTGGTTTAGTCCTGGTTTAGTCCTGGTTCAGTCCTGGTTTATTCCTGGTTTAGTCCTGGTTTATTCCTGGTTTAGTCCTGGTTTAGTCCTGGTTTATTCCTGGTTTATTCCTGGTTTAGTCCTGGTTTATTCCTGGTTTAGTCCTGGTTTATTCCTGGTTTAGTCCTGGTTTAGTCCTGGTTTATTCCTGGTTTATTCCTGGTTTAGTCCTGGTTTAGTCCTGGTTTAGTCCTGGTTTAGCCCTGGTTTAGTCCTGGTTTAGTCCTGGTTCAGTCCTGGTTCAGTCCTGGTTTAGTCCTGGTTTAGTCCTGGTTTAGTCCTGGTTCAGTCCTGGTTTAGTCCTGGTTTAGTGCTGGTTTAGTCCTGGTTTAGTCCTGGTTTAGTCCTGGTTCAGTCCTGGTTTAGTCCTGGTTCAGTCCTGGTTCAGTCCTGGTTTAGTCCTGGTTTAGTGCTGGTTCAGTCCTGGTTCAGTCCTGGTTTAGTCCTGGTTTAGTCCTGGTTTAGTCCTGGTTCAGTCCTGGTTCAGTCCTGGTTCAGTCCTGGTTTAGTCCTGGTTCAGTCCTGGTTCAGTCCTGGTTTAGTCCTGGTTTAGTCCTGGTTTAGTCCTGGTTCAGTCCTGGTTCAGTCCTGGTTCAGTCCTGGTTTATTCCTGGTTTAGTCCTGGTTTATTCCTGGTTTAGTCCTGGTTTAGTCCTGGTTTATTCCTGGTTTAGTCCTGGTTTATTCCTGGTTTAGTCCTGGTTTATTCCTGGTTTAGTCCTGGTTTAGTCCTGGTTTATTCCTGGTTTAGTCCTGGTTTAGTCCTGGTTTAGTCCTGGTTTAGTCCTGGTTTAGTCTGGATGAGGTAAAACCGCACGATTCTGTTTGAAAACTTCATAATTCTGCATTTTCAGACATTTTCCACCAGAAAAGTTCCGCAGTGTCTCTTTAACCTGTTCCTCACTCAGACACAGAAAGTGAAGCCTCCACAGACGAGCTTCATCTTCACAGCTTCATCTTCACAGCTTCATCTTCACAGCTTCATCTTCACAGCTTCATCTTCACAGCTTCATCTTCACTCACGTTTTATTTTACGTCCATCCAAACATGAACCTTTAACTCCTCCAAAACCTCTTTCAGCTTCACAAACACCAACACTTCATTTCACGGAAGTAAATCAAGTTTAAACCCGATTACGTCTCCAACGGGTTCTGAGATTTAATCGCAGCGAATGAAAAAAGAATTTGTGATTTAACAAAATAAAACACGATAATTTAAAGAAGTGATGAACATCGAGAGAATCGGACACGGAGTCAAATCGCGGCTTAAGTGAATCGTTCCGTTCCTCGTGTCCAGTCTTTTCCATTGGTCCATGTTCGTCCTCTTCAGATTAGATTTCCTTTATTTGTCCCACAATGGGGAAATTTCAGTGTTGCAACGCACAGTTAAGAGAACAGCAAGAAACAGAAGCAGCAGAAGCAGCAGAAGCAGACTCCCAGACTTCCCTCACCCCAGACACTTCCTCCAGCTCCTCCTGGACCCTGTCCTGGGTCTTCCCTCTCTCTCTGTGGAGGAAACTCATTTCTTTGCTTGTATCTGGATCTGGGCCTTTGGGTCGTTCCCAGACTCAGGACCACAGGTGAAGGAGGAACGAGACTGAGGTGAGTCCAGAGCTTCGCCTTTGGCCTCAGCTCCTCTTCACCACAACGGCCGATACAGCGACCGCATCACTGCCGACGTCCCGCTCCATCCTCCCCCCACTGAGAACAAGACCCTGAGATACACCTGCCTGAAGTCGCCCATCGAACACAAACCTGCACAAAAACATGGCAGTCATTTGTGTTTCGTTTGTGTGATTCTGGTTCTTCAGATATTCACAGTTTTATTTTGGTCGATGACGTCGTCCAGAACCTCAGAATGTGAAACAGCCTCAAAACAGGAAGAAAATGATGTCAAACGTTTGTATTTGGTTTGTGCTGTTTTGTGCTGTGACAGTTTCATTTGTGTGAGTTTATTTCTAAAATTATTCATGATTATTTCTGTGGTAATTACAGGACGTCATTTCTGCTCAGCTGACGGAGACAAACTCCACAAAACTAGAGAAGAGAAACGACCTGAGGCTGAGGAAAAGTCTGTTTCAGTCTTTAGTCTTTTGCTTTTGATTCAGATTTTCTATAATAACACAGACTTTCCTCAGCCTCAGGTCGTTTCTCTTCACTAGTTTTGTGGAGTTTGTCACCACAAATGAAACTCTCACAGCACAAACCAAATACAAAAACTTCTATAATTTTCTTCCTGTTTTAAGGCAGTTTCACATTCTGAGGTTCTGGACGACGTCATCGACCAAAATAAAACTGTGAATATCTGAAGAACCAGAATCACACAAACAAAACTTTTTGCAGCACAAACGATTGACTCCATTTTGGGTGTTTTCGAGCATTTTTCTTCTTCCTGTGGGGTCGACCCCAGTTTGACCTGTAAAAGAATCGTTAATTTCTCCAAAACTAAAGAAGCACAAACGAAACTTTTTGCAGCACAAACGATTGACGTAGTTTTTGCAGGTTTGAGTTTGACGGGGCGACTTCAGGCGGGTCAGAGATACTCGAACTCCTCCACCTCCTGGTCTATTCCAGTCTAGTCCTTATATTGTAGTTTTGTGGCAGCAGTGGTCCATGCCTAACCTCCTCCTCTCCTCCTCAGCGCTCCTCCTCCTCCTCTCCTTGGCTCCGGGTGGTGTTCGGGGCCTCCTCCGGGTCTCCGTCCACCCCCCGTCTCCTCTCTTCCCTCTGGGCTCTCGTTCTGCTCTCGTCTGCTTCGCTCACGGCTGCACCGGCGCCGCCACCATCACCTGGGCGCCTCTGGACGACCGGCCGCTCATGGCCGCCGTCGCCGGTAACTCCACGCACTCGTCCCTGAGCCTGGAGCCGGTGCGGCTGGAGCACGAGGGGGCGCTGCTGTGCAAAGTGAGCTGTGGAGGAGAGAAGGGCCAGAGCGTCAGCAGGGTCCAGGTTTACGGTGAGTAACACAGTGTTTCTGCCTTTGTTTGGGAGGAGGACGAGAGGAGGCGAGAAGATCCTCCTCCCGCACCGCCGGAGGAACCTACAGAGGGAGCTACTATAGAGGGACCTACAGAGGAACCTATAGAGGGAGCTACTATAGAGGGACCTACAGAGGGAGCTACTATAGAGGGACCTACAGAGGAACCTATAGAGGGAGCTACTATAGAGGGACCTACAGAGGGAGCTACTATAGAGGGACCTACAGAGGAACCTATAGAGGGAGCTACTATAGAGGGACCTACAGAGGGAGCTACTATAGAGGGACCTACAGAGGGAGCTACTATAGAGGGACCTACAGAGGGAGCTACTATAGAGGGACCTACAGAGGAACCTATAGAGGGAGCTACTATAGCTGTCAGATCCAAGATGGCGCCGCGGACGGTCGCCCTGGTGTTTCGGAGCGTCGTCCTTGTCTTGTTTTTGTGCGTTATTAGTGTTTTTGGCCACTCTTCTGGGTTCACCTACACCAGAGAAGAGCTTCTAAACTACAGGACTACAACACCTGTGGACTTATTTCCAGTCTTTGTCGCATCCGCGGCGGATTTACTACATACTCTGCTGAGGAGAGTGAGAAGACGTAGGAGAGGAAAGCGCGCTGGTTCACTGGTGCGCCTAAGGAGGCGCGGTCTACGCACGGCCTTACCTGGGATATTCCTTTCCAATGTTCGCTCACTCCGGAACAAAATGGACGAGCTGGCCCTGATGAGAAGCATCAACAGAGACTTTTCCTCATCCTGTGTCTTGTGTTTTACGGAATCGTGGCTTGGTGAGGACATCCCGGACTGCGCGCTCCACTTGGAGGGGTTTCAACTCCACCGCGCTGACCGACAAGCGGCTCTCTCCGGCAAGACCACAGGTGGAGGCGTATGTTTCTTTATCAACAGCGGCTGGTGTACAGATGTGACAGTGATTGCGCAGCACTGCTCTCCCTCTCTGGAATATCTTTTCATTCACTGCAAACCATTTTCCTCTCTGTGGGAGTTTGCTTCATTGACTCTTTACATCCCGCCGGACGCGGACGTGCACGCGGCTCAGTGCGCGCTCGCAGAGCAGACACTGCTTATGGAGCGGACATACCCGGACTCTCTCGTCATTGTTCTTGGGGACTTTAACAAAGCCAATTTAAGCCAGGAACTTCCCAAATACAAACAGTACATCAAATGCCCAACCAGAGAGGAGAGGACGCTGGATCACTGTTACAGCACGATAAGTGGGGCTTATCACGCAGTGCCCCACGCTGCACTCGGACTTTCTGACCACGTAATGATCCACCTTATCCCCGCGTACAGACAGAGACTGAAACACTCTAAACCTGTCGTGAGGACGACGAAAAGGTGGAGCAGCGAGGCTATGGAGGAGCTGCGCACGTGTTTGGAAACCACAGACTGGGACGCTATGAGGGCTGCCTCTGACAGTTTGGATGAGTACACGGACACTGTCACCTCGTATATCCACTTCTGCGAGGACAGCATTGTGCCATCACGCACCAGGGTGAGTTATAACAATGACAAACCCTGGTTTACTCCCAAACTCAAACGGTTGTGGCTAGTAAAAAGGGAGGCTTTCAGAAGTGGGGATAAAGAACTCTACAAGGACGCCAAGTACCGGTTTAGCAGGGAAGTGGGCACTGCTAGACTCCAGTTCTCTGAGAATATGCAGCAGCAGATTTCAGAGGACGACTCGGCTTCTGTGTGGAGGAGTTTTAGGAAAATCACCAACTACAAACCTAAAACTCCACACTCCACGGATGACCTGCCCCTAGCCAACAGTCTTAACGACTTCTACTGTCGTTTTGATGAGTCATCAAGCAGCTCTCACACCTCCAACTGTCCCAACAATAGAGACAATAGAGACAACCCGGACACTCATCCCCCACCGTTTCCCCCTCACCAGAGCCATCTCCACCCTTTCACATTCATGAGGCAGATGTGAAGAAGCAGTTCAAGAGGATGAATGCCCGGAAGGCGCCAGGCCCAGATGGCGTCACTGCTGCCACCCTGAGACACTGTGCTAACGAGCTGGCCCCAGTGTTTACAGACATCTTCAATTCTTCACTGCAGGCTTGTCATGTGCCTGTCTGCTTCAAAACTTCCACCATTGTTCCTGTCCCCAAGAAGCCAAGGACCACCGGACTCAATGACTACAGACCTGTGGCTCTGACATCTGTGGTCATGAAGTCATTGGAGCGCCTGGTTCTGCCCCACCTCAAGACCCTCACGGCCCCCCTCCTGGACCCCCTGCAGTTTGCCTACAGAGCCAACAGGTCTGTAGACGACGCCATCAACATGGCCCTACACTTCACCCTGCGGCATCTGGACTCCCCAGGAACCTACGCCAGGATCCTGTTTGTGGACTTCAGCTCTGCCTTCAACACCATCCGCCCAGACCTCCTCCAAGGCAAGCTGTCCCAGATGAACGTGCCTGATCCTCTCTGCAGGTGGATCACTGACTTCCTGACGGACAGGAAGCAGCACGTGAGGCTGGGGAAGAATGTCTCGGACTCCCGGACCATCAGCACCGGCTCTCCCCAAGGCTGTGTTCTTTCTCCTCTGCTCTTCTCCCTGTACACCAACTGCTGCACCTCCTCCCATCAGTCTGTCAAGCTCATCAAGTTTGCAGATGACACCACGGTCATCGGGCTCATCTCGGACGGGGATGAGTCTGCCTACAGGACGGAGGCTGATCGTCTGGTGTCCTGGTGCAGCCAGAACAACCTGGTGCTTAATGCCCAGAAGACAGTGGAGATGATTGTGGACTTTAGGAAGCACACAGCCCCACTCCCCTCCATCATCCTGACCGACACCCCCATCACCACTCTGGACTCATTCCGCTTCCTGGGGATCACCATCACCCAGGACCTCAAATGGGAGCCCACCATCACCTCCATCATAAAGAAGGCCCAGCAGAGGATGTACTTCCTGAGGCAGCTGAAGAAATTCAACCTGCCAGCACGGACAATGGTGCAGTTCTACACTGCCATCATCGAGTCCATCCTCACCTCCTCCATCACCGTGTGGTATGCTGGAGCCACCACCAGGGACAAACAGAGACTGCAACGTGTTGTGCGCTCTGCTGAGAAGGTGATTGGTTGCGGCCTTCCATCTCTTCAGGACCTGTACACTTCCAGGACTCGGACACGTGCAGGTCGAATTGCAGCTGATCCTTCTCACCCTGGACATGGACTTTTTGACCTACTCCCCTCAGGCAGGAGGCTACGGTCCATTCGGACCAGAACCTCTCGCCACAAAAACAGTTTCTTCCCCTCTGCTGTTGGACTCATAAATAATAACACTCGGACTGGTCCCACCCCCCACTCTGCTTCTGTCACATGACCCTGTGTTCTCGCACCTGCCTGTTTTGCACTGATCACTGATACTCTTATACTCTATATTATTATACTCCTGTAAATTTGTAAATTTTGTTATATTATACTATAGCTTTATTTTATTCTATTATTTGTTGCATGTCAGTGTTTGTCTACATCCTGCTCCAAGTACCGCAGCAATTTCCTAATGTTGTGAACCTGTTCACTCATATGGCAATAAAACACATTCTGATTCTGATTCTTCTGATTCTGATTCTAGAGGGAGCTACTATAGAGGAACCTACAGAGGAACCTATAGAGGGAGCTACTATAGAAGGGACCTATGGAGGGAACTATAGAAGGAACTATAGAGGGACCTACAGAGGAACCTATAGAGGGAGCTACTATAGAGGGAGCTACTATAGAGGAACCTACAGAGGAACCTATAGAGGGAGGAAGCTACTATAGAGGGACCTACAGAGGGAGCTACTATAGAGGGACCTACAGAGGAACCTATAGAGGGAGCTACTATAGAAGGGACCTATGGAGGGAACTATAGAAGGAACTATAGAGGGAGCTATAGAGGGACCTATAGAAGGAACACTAGGGGGACCTATGGAGGGAACTATAGCGGGATCTACTATAGAAAGAACTATATAGGGACCTATGGAGGGATCTATGGAGGTACCTAGAGAGGGGCCTATGGAGAAAGAGGGACCTATAGAGGGGAAGGACCTATATAGGGACCCATAGAGGGCTCTATCTAGGGAGATGGACCTATAGAGGGACCTACTATAGAGGGACCTACTATAGAGGGACCTACTATAGAGGGACCTACTATAGAGGGACCTATAGAGGGATGTAGGGAGGGAGCTATAGTGGGACCTTAGAGGGACCTACATTATAGAGGGATCTATGGAGAAAGAGGGACCTATAGAGAGGAGGACCTGTGGGGGGACGTATGGAGCAGGTGGAGCTCGGCGTCTTCCACTCCCACTCTCCCTGGAGAAGCTGCAGACGGTGGAGCTGGAGCCGGAGCAGCAGGTGTTTTTTTTTGGGTGTTTCAGAGGTTTTTTGAGGACAGTATGAGACGTCTTCCCCTGAGCAGGACCCAGACTCATGTTCTCCTGTTATTACCCAGACACACTTCAGAAAACAGTGCGACCCGGATCCTTTAGAGACGACGAGTTCTGTTTTTCACACGTTTAACAGAATCCAGAGAAAAGAGAGAAGAAAAGAGACACAGTGGAACTGCCTGGGCTCTGGTTTGTGCGATGAGATCTGAATGTTAACCACTCTGCCGCCCCAGAGTCACGCTTCAGCCTCAAACGCTCCCCTGTCCCCGTGTGAGTCGGGTTTGGGGTTTTAAAGGTGCAGAACGGGACTTGGAATGTTCCTCAGTGTGGCTTTAAACTCCCCCTCCTCCTCCTCCTCTCCACAGCTCTGCCCTCGCCTCCCCTGGTCTCAGGTCCGGTCTCGGTCCAGGTCTTGGCCCCGTCCTTGTTGGTCTGTGAGGTTCGGGACATGTACCCGGCCGAGCTCCTGAACCTGGTCTGGATCAGGACCAACCAGACCCTGACCGGAACCAGCGGGGACTCTGGGTCTACGGTGGTCCGGTCCCAGCTGGACTACACCCCCCAGAGACCAGACCCCAGAGACCCAGACCAGGACCAAGACCTGGAGTTCATCTGCAGGGCCACGATGGCCCTCCCCCACCTCAGTCCAGACCAGAGGACCGTCGAGACCAGAGTCCAAGTCCAGCTGATGTGTGAGTACAACGATTAGTCCTGGTTCAGTCCTGGTTCAGTCCTGGTTTAGTCCTGGTTCAGTCCTGGTTTAGTCCTGGTTTAGTCCTGGTTCAGTCCTGGTTCAGTCCTGGTTTAGTCCTGGTTCAGTCCTGGTTCAGTCCTGGTTCAGTCCTGGTTTAGTCCTGGACTCACATTGGTCGTTTCCTCCTTTAGTCCCGCCCACAGACGTCTCCTTATTGGTCAGCCCGGAGCAGGTGCTGGAGGGGCGGAGTCTCACTCTCACCTGTCAGTCAGACGGAGCCCCGCCCCCCACACTGGTCCTGAGCAGGAACGGGGCGGAGCTTCACAGAGAGGACGCCGCCCACTTCCTGTTCTTCAACCTATCGTCCGCTCAGCTGCAAGACTCCGCCCACTACCAGTGTGAATCCACCAATCAGTACGGAGCAGCGCGGGACGCTCGCCACGTCACCGTGAGAGGTGAGAACATCTGGAACATCTGTACAAACATCTGCTTTAGGTTTACTCAGGTTAATGCACAGAGGAGTTTGCATGTTCTCCTCGTGTGTGGGGTTCCCATGGAAACATGTTCCATAATGACCCCACTCAATGACCCGCAGCTAAAGCTACAGTATGTCACTTTTGAGCCAAAAGATTAAAATAAATCCTGTTATTTACCTGTTGTGTTTGTCACCCCCCCTCCTCACACCTGACCCTGCCCCCTCCCCCTGACCCCGCCCCCTCCCCTGACCCTGCCCCCTGACCCCGCCCCCTGCCCCTGCCCCTTACCCTGCCCCCTGACTCCGCCCCCTGACCCTGACCCCGCCCCCTGACCCTGACCCCGCCCCCTGACCCCGCCCCCAGCCCACCCTCTCCAGGTGAGCGTTCTCCAGCGCGTCACTGTCGCAGACTCTGGTTCTTCTCTGGTTCTGACCTGTGAGACTCAGGGCTGCTCCCAGACCCCGGTCCTGACCTGGACTAAGACCGCCGCCGACCCTGGCCCAGATCCTGGCCCAGATCCCAGTCCAGATCCCGGTCTAGACCCGGGCCCAATCCTTCTGAGGACCAGAGACCAGACCGGGTCCAGGCTGGTCCTTCAGGACTTGGACCTGCAGGACTCGGGGGGCTACAGCTGTGAGGCTCAGTGCGACAGTGTGACCCGGAGCGGGAAGACTCAAGTCCAGGTCTACTGTGAGTATTACTGCAGTACTACTGTAGTACTGCTGTAGTACTGCTGTAGTACTGCTGTAGTACTGCTGTAGTACTGCTGTAGTACTACTGTTTAAACCTTTGTGAGGTCACTCCGGGGCTGTTCTTCGTGTATGTCTGTGGTGAAATGTTCAGCAGTTTGTTCACAGCAAACGCAGGAGTTCAGCTTCATGTTCTGTGCCTCCTCCTCCTCTCTCTCGTCATTGTTTCTCTGCTCATCCTTCTCTCTCCTTCCGCCTTCTCTCTCCTTCCACCTTCTCTCTCTCTCGTACATCTTCATCTTCACTCCCTCTTTTTTTCTCTTTTTTCTTGTCTCTTTTTAACTGTTCATGTGTTTTCCTATAAATCTCTGAACAGGAAGTGAGTGATTAAGTTTCATTTTAAACACCACCTCTCCTCTCTCCCTCCTGCTGCTGGACATCCTCCTCTCCTCTCTTCTCCTTTCCTCTTTAGCTCTTTTTTCTCCTTCTCATCCCTCCTTTTCTCTCTCTCTTTCCTCCTCCGTGTTCTGAGTTTAGACCTGGTTCAGTCATTCCTCTTTCCTGACCGTCTCTCCCTATTTTCATTCTTTCCTTTTCTCCCTCTTCTCACTCTCTCCTCTGTTTTTCCCTCCCTCTTTCCTCCCTCTCTCCCTCGTTCTTATTAAGTCGTTCCTTGAAGCTTAAATTAAATCTCTCAGAGGAATGTGTCTCTGTGTCTCTTCGGCTGAATTCTTAAACTACAAAATATTTGTGTTGTCGTTTCTCAGAGGTCAGAGGTCAGAGGTCAGAGGTCACACATCTGGAGTAAAAACACAAAACACTGATTTTTTTAACACGAGATTCCACTTTTACGCCATTTTCTGATCTCTTCTAATGCAGTTTCCTCATCACAAACTGAAAACGCTCTGTTCCACCTTGTGATGTCATCATGTGGTGATACAGGAAGTGCTCCACTGTGTTTTTAAACTCCACACAACTTCACTAAAATCATGTGGACTAAACCAGGACTAAAATAGGTCTAAACCAGGTCTGAACCAGGCCTGAACCAGATCTAAACCAGGTCTAAATGAGGTAAAAGGAGCTGTTCACTTGAAAAGTACCACTTGCTGACATCATGAGGTGGAACAGAGCGTTTGGAGCTTTGGAGATCTGAGTTTTGGGAGGAACAATTTCACATCTGCCACATCGGATAAAAAAATAACAGAATAAACTTACGGATGTAGATACAGTAAAAATATGAAAAAAGAGGAGAGAAGAGAAGAGGAAATTCACATCAAATCTTCCTTTTTCTTTTTTTTCTAATGGAGAGTGACGTTCCAGCTCCTCTGCAGCATTCCCGTATCACCTCCTCATCCTTTCCTCCTCTCTTCCTGTAGTGAAATTCCTCCTGTAGTGACTCCTCTCCTCCTCTCCTCCTCTCCTCTCCTCCTGTAGTGACTCCTGTCCTCCTCTCCTCCTGTAGTGACTCCTCCTCTCCTCCTGTAGTGACTCCTCCTCTCCTCCTGTAGTGACTCCTCTCCTCCTTTAGTGACTCCTCTCCTCCTGTAGTGACTCCTCCTCTCCTCTCCTCCTGTAGTGACTCCTCCTCTCCTCCTGTAGTGACTCCTCTCCTCTCCTCCTGTAGTCACTCCTCTCCTCCTGTAGTGACTCCTCTCCTCCTCTCCTCCTTTAGTGACTCCTCTCCTCCTGTAGTGACTCCTCCTCTCCTCCTTTAGTGACTCCTCTCCTCCTGTAGTGACTCCTCCTCTCCTCTCCTCCTGTAGTGACTCCTCTCCTCCTGTCCTCTCCTCCTCTCCTCCTCTCCTCTCCTCGTCTCCTCTCCTTCTGTAGTGACTCCTCCTCTCCTCTCCTCCTCCAGCGTTCCCCTCAGACCCTCTCGTCTCCTCCTCTGGTCCCGTCCTCCTCGATCGCGGCGGCGTCTTCTCCTGCTCCGTCTTCAGTGTTTTCCCGGCGTCCCGGCTCCGGCTGCAGTGGCTGATGGGAAACGAGGTGGTCCAGAGCGTGAGCGGGTTTCCTCCTTCAGAGACGCTCCAGAACGTCTCCTCTGAGCTGAGACTGGACCCGAGCAGGCTCCAGAACCTCCTCCAGACCCAGAGGAACCTCCAGAACCTCCTCCAGACCCAGAGGAACCTCCAGCCCACCGAGAGGAACATCCAGCCCACCGAGAGGAACCTCCAGGACCCCGAGAGGAACCTCCAGCCCACCGAGAGGAACCTCCAGCCCGCCCTGCAGAGCCCTGAGCCCCAGGGCCCAGAGCAGAGGCTGAGCTGCAGGGCAGAGATGCTGACGGAGCAGGAGGAGGTGTGGAGGAGCCGGACCAGCTCCACTCACTTCTACATCCACTGTGAGTAAAGCGCACAAATATTCACACACTGCAAAAGCCTCGGCCAGAACGTCAGATCTAAACACTCAAATCTACCAGAAAATGCCTTAAAAGCGCAGAAGTGAGTGTGACGTCTCCACAGCGTCAACGTCAGGCTCCATATTTGGAAATCCGACCGCGAGTATCATAGCAACACAAGAGCCAATCAGGAGTGAGGAGGTTAAATGTGGCGCCTCCTCAGAGCGGAGACACTCTGCACCTGCACAGACCACTGGATTTACTGATTCTGCAGAAGAAGAAGAAACTTTGAGCTTTTAGCATCAAACTTTAAATAGTTTAAGTCACTGATTTATGTTGTTTGTTCTGTTCCGTACGAACAACAATAGAGTCACAATTTAACCAAATTCTCTTTACTTTCTGCTCGTTAAATTCTGCTCGTTCAGATTCTAGTCACATTAGATATTGTGACTGTTTGAGATATTTTGTCATTTTATTTCAGAAATCGTCACTCGGGGAAAGCGGGAAGGGAACTTACTTAGCAACGAAACGAGCTGTCAATCAAACCTGTTGCTAACACTAGGGGGAGGGGCCTTGGGGAATGAAGGCGTCTGATTGGTCCGTTATTTATGTTCAGATCTTGATTTAGGAACAAAACAGAGAAATGAAAAGTTCAGGATCCTGTGTGGCGGCTTCAGACGAACAGTTTAAGTCCAGAATGACGAGGCTCAGAGCAGCAGGTACAGACAGAGGGACGAGAAGATCCTAATGTGAAGGAGCCCCAAGAGCCTCCTGGAGCACTTCCTGTTTGGCACGCGGCGGCTAACGGGTTAGCGGCTAACGGGTTAGCTTAGTCCACTCATATATACGGACTGTGGTTAAAAGTAGTGAAATGATCTGTTCCTGCAGCAAGATCATTTTACTGGACAAGTTCTCTTAAAATAAACTCCTCTAGACGAGAATGAAGCGTCTCTGTGAGTTCTCAGGAGCTGGAAATAAGTTTATGGACCCGATGTTTGAGATCAAGAGACTTAAAAACAGTTTAGGATCAGTGTTCAGGGGCTGATAATAAGTTCTTAAATGCCAAATTGTAGATAAAATGCTTTAAATTCTGCTAAATTCTTGATTTAGGGTTTAGGGATTTAGGGTGATTGAGGTTTATAATGAGTATGACTGGCCTGATAATAAATTCAAACATGCCACATTCTAGATATAAGTGCTGCTAAATGGACTGTAATTTATTTTAAACATTGGAAGAAATATAAGTGACCATTTTTAAGATTATACAACCAATTCAGAATGAATAAGTCGATAATAAATCTGAAAACAAAATGAAAAACCTGGCGTAAGTTTGAAAATCTTGGCCAGATCAGAGAAATTTGCAGCACCCACACTGTGAGTAACACATGTGCAGTAGAGACGTCCCGATCAAGGTTTTTTAATTTAGATTTTTTTTAAGGAGCGCTCTTTTCCAATACCGATCCGATACCCTTTTTTTACAGGTCCGTTAGCTCCGTCTCTGTAGCGTCGTGTAAGTTCGTACTTTAGCTCCAAAAAGTCCATTAGACGACGAAAGCCTCACCGCCCTTACCGCCCTTACCGCTCCTCCTCAGAGTTGCTGCTGTGGTTTTGCTCTTGTGAATCTCAAACTCGTCCGGATGATTCTTTTGTCAGTGACGAATCGGATTGGTGGTGTTAAAGTGGCTCTGCTGGTTCCTCCAGGAGAAACTGTTTGTTTGCAGCGTTTGCGTCGCTGTTTGACTCTCGATTTGTTGTAGTGAAAAGTCCCACACACACAGAACTACAATAAAAGTGTGTAATAATATAATAAAAGCTGGAACAAAAGCTCTTATTATAGATCCATTCCCACACAGTTCTGTTGTAGTGAAGAGTCCCACAGCGACACGGCGGCGTTTTGACTTACAGCTGCCGTAAAGCGCGTCGATGCCGCAAAAACATGAAACCGGATCAGTCCGATCACGAGACTGAATCCGATACTCATAAAAGAGCCGGATCGGAGCTGATAAGATCCTGAATATCGTATCGGGACGTCCCTACTGTGCAGTTCGGTGGAGCGGTGGAGTTTCCCGCGGCTCTGGACTCTGCTGAGAATCTTTTTTTTTTCATAAATAAGCGGTTCTGGTGTGAACTCGAGCGCTCTCCCCTCCACAGACCCGCCTCAGACCCTGTCGCTGTCCGTCAGCCCGGAGCAGGTGCTGGAGGGGCGGAGCCTCACTCTCACCTGTCAGTCAGACGGAGCCCCACCCCCCACACTGGTCCTGAGCAGGAACGGGGCGGAGCTTCACAGAGAGGACGCCGCCCACTTCCTGTTCTTCAACCTATCGTCCGCTCAGCTGCAAGACTCCGCCCACTACCAGTGTGAATCCACCAATCAGTACGGAGCAGCGCGGGACGCTCGCCACGTCACCGTGAGAGGTGAGAACATCTGGAACATCTGTACAAACATCTGTACAAACAACTGTACAAACATCTGTACAAACAACTGTACAAACATCTGTACAAACATCTACATCTGTACAAACATCTGTACAAACATCTGCACAAACATCTACATCTGTACAAACATCTGTACAAACATCTGTACAAACATCAGTACAAACATCTACATCTGTACAAACATCTGTACAAACATCTGTACAAACATCTGTACAAACATCTGTACAAACATCTACATCTGTATAAACAACTGTACAAACATCTGTACAAACATCTGCACAAACATCTACATCTGTACAAACATCTGTACAAACATCTGTACAAACATCTGCACAAACATCTACATCTGTACAAACATCTGTACAAACATCTGTACAAACATCTACATCTGTACAAACATCTGTACAAACATCAGTACAAACATCTACATCTGTACAAACATCTGTACAAACATCTGTACAAACATCTGTACAAACATCTACATCTGTACAAACATCTACATCTGTACAAACATCTGCACAAACATCTACATCTGTACAAACATCTGTACAAACATCTGCACAAACATCTACATCTGTACAAACATCTGCACAAACATCTACATCTGTACAAACATCTGTACAAACATCTGCACAAACATCTGTACAAACATCTGTACAAACATCTGAGCCTTAAATCCGTCTGTGTGTCTCTGGATCGTTCGATATCTATTGTCTGTTTTTCCCCATTGTTCTTGGGACACGTCCGTCTCTTTATTTGAATTCTGGAGGATTGGAAACTTGTCTGACCCGTGAGGTCTCCGACCAGATAACCAGAGCTGGAAGGAGTTTTTTTGTTTTTGCTGATACAGTTAAATTTGTGTTTACATCATTACATACGTTACATGATGATGTTTTTCCCCTGTTTTCTTATGCATTTTAACATTGAGGCTGGTGTGAGCACAAACATCCGGCTCACTGTGCACATGATCTGTGGTCTGTGGAAGCTCTCTGGGCAAAGGCTTGTGTGATGTGGCTGGATTAGGCTTATGTTTTGAATTCTTGAGCTTGTGCTTGTCCTAGTTTAGTCCTGTTTTAGTCCTGGTTCAGTCCTAGTTTAGTCCTGTTTTAGTCCTGGTTCAGACTCTGTAAACGTGGATCAGATTAAATTGTTTTAAAGTCGCTTTGACCCAAAATAATGAGATCATCCCAGAAAAACCCAAACTCAAAACAAAAAGTCCAGAAGAAGAGTTTGTTTTGGTCCAAAGGGACAAAGAGGTCGGACTTTTGTGATTAAAACACGAAGGTCTGATTACGACCTCATTTAGTCCTGGTTCAGTCCTGGTTCAGTCCTGGTTCAGTCCTGGTTCAGTCCTGGTTTAGTCCTGGTTCAGTCCTGGTTCAGTCCTGGTTCAGTCCTGGTTCAGTCCTGGTTCAGTCCTGGTTTAGTCCTGGTTCAGTCTCTAAATAATCACTGAGACTCGGATCCACAAATGATTCAAACTGAAACCAGAAAAATATTTGGACTAAAAACTTTAATTTCAGCAGAATAAACTTCAGGTTCGTCATTGCGGCTTTAAACCTGCGAATCTCCGGGGAGTGAAATTAAACCGTCTTTTTTACATCATTTCAGTATTTTCTTTTTCAACACTAATATAGTTAAAATCCCTGAACATCGTGTAAATGTCGCTCTGCAGTGAGTGAAACAGATCACAAAATATTATGTGCGGAAGTAAATAATTAATAATAAACGTTTAATCAGAAATAATCCAAATTAATCCTGAATAATATTGACAACAACAATGTTCATATTTGTCATAAATGTAATAAAAGTAGTGCTGACGTGGACAGCGCCCTCGTCTGGACCAGAGTCCTCCTCATCCTGATCCGGGGACCGTCCGTCTGGAGTCCGAGTCTGGACCTTCAGTGGACCCAGACCCGGGCCCAGACCCGGACCCGGACCCAGACCGGACACAGAAACGACCCTAAAAAGAGGTCGTTTCAGCGTCGCTCGGGCTCAGAGTCACGGACGTTTACGAAAAAATCTATTTTAATTCATCTGAAAATGGAAATCAAACTAAGAATGAACCCAACAAATACAAATCAAATTTATTTACAGCTGTTTATCGGAAGTTGCCTCTCCAACTCCAGACCCAGACCCGGACCCAGAGCCAGACCCGGACCCAGACCCGGACCCGGACCCAGACCCAGACCCAGACCCAGACCCAGACCCCCTCAGGTCTCTGCAGTCTCCGGTTGTGTAATCCTGTGAAACGCTGCGTCAGACTTTTGGCCCTGATCCTTTCCTCTGTCTCTGCTCCGAGTCCTCGTGTCTCTTTGCTCTGAATTTAAAATCAAAACAATTCCTGGAATCCACTGAAAAGATGTCGGTGTAAAGTAACACTGTGTAACTTTTCACGCGGGGGTTCGGTCCCTGAAGAGGCTCAAACAAAATACAGATCTTAACCCTAAAACTAGTATCAAAACTAGATCCTCATTTGTCTCTGGTACCTGGTCCGGTCCCTGGTCCAGTCCCTGGTCCGGTCTCTGGTCTGGTCCCTGGTCCGGTATCTGGTCCCTGGTCCGGTCCCTGGTCCGGTCTCTGGTCCGGTCCGGTCTCTGGTCTAACCCTGTCCCCTCAGCCCCGCCCCGGATCACGTCGGTCTCGGTCCGGCCCTCGTCTGTGGTCTTCGAGGGGCAGAACGTGACCGTCTGCTGCTCGTCCGTCTGTGTCCCGCCCCCTTCTGTGTCACTCACCAAACTGACCAATGGGACGCGCCGCCTCTCGCCCGACGGGATCTTCCTATTGGTCCACGTGACGCCGCGAGACTCCGGCCGTTACCGGGTCAACGTGAGCAACGAGCTGGGCTACGACGTGCAGGAGTTTTCCCTCAGCGTGAGAGGTACGACTGCGCCTCCTCCTGCTGCTGCGCCTCCTGCAGCTCCTCCTCCTGCAGCTCTTCCTCCCCGTCGCTCACTCCTCTCCTCCTCTCTCCTCTTTCAGAGCGCAGCACCTCCTCCTCTCCGTCGCTCACTCTCCTCCTCCTCTCTCCTCTTTCAGAGCGCAGCACCTCCTCCTCTCTGTCACTCACTCCTCTCCTCCTCTCTCCTCTTTCAGAGCGCAGCACCTCCTCCTCCTCTCCGTCGCTCACGTTCCTCCTCCTCTCGTGCCTCCTCGTGGCGGTGGGGCTCACGTCGGCCGTTCTCCTCCTCGAGTTCGTCCGGCGAGCGCGGAAAAAAGGCTCGTACAAACTGGCCCGGTCCGGCCCGGAGTCGAACCCCCGGCCCACGTGAGAGGAGGAGGCCTGCGGGGCATCAGGCGCACTCCGGGGGGCGCCACCACCTCCCAAACCCGCCAGGAGGAGGAGTTTTAGCTCCTTCAGCGTCTTGCCCAAGGACACAACGGCAGCGTGAGGACATGAACCGCTCATCGTCTGCTGAACTGGAGTTAAAGACGGAGCCGTTTTCCTTCTGAACGGGACCAAACTGCAGCCAACACGAAGCACAGGTTTGATATAAACTCTATGGAGATGCTAAGGCTAAGCTAACGGGAAGCTAAGTGTGGCTAAATGCTAAATTTGGATTAGCGCCGAAAAAACAACAAAATGTGGGATTATTTTAAAGGTTTTTTTTATTTTTCATGGATCGCAGTCCGGACACGGGGGATTTCCAGAATAAACTCTGTGTTCGGGAATGTTTTTAGGAGTTTTTCAGAAGGTTTTGTTCCAGTTTTGACGTGAAGTTTGAACTTGAGAAATGAGACTTTCCTTCAGCGACAAACGGAGCTCAGCACTGAAGCAGAATTTGGGCTTTTTTTTCTCTTTTTTGGCTAATGTGTTGCTAAAATTTACTAATGAATTAAAAAAGACATCATAGACTTTGCGATTTGTGAAAGTCGAAAGTTACGCTATAATTAAATGAGTTTTATGTAACTGTAAAAGCAACTGTGAAACATGAAGGTACTTTGGATTTGGTTTAGTCCTGGTTTAGTCCTGGTTTAGTCCTGGTTTAGTTCAGGTTTAGTTCAGGTTTACATCTGTTTTAGTCCTGGTTTAGACCTGGTTTACTCCTGGTTTAGACCTGGTTTAGTCATGGTTTAGACCTGGTTTAGACCTGGTTTTGTCCTGGTTTAGATCTGGTTTAGACCTCGTTTATTCCTAGTTTAGACCTGGTTTAGACCTAGTTTAGTCCTGGTTTAGTCCTGATTTAGTCCTGGTTTAGATCTGGTTTAGACCTCGTTTATTCCTAGTTTAGACCTGGTTTAGACCTGGTTTAGTCCTGGTTTAGTCCTGGTTTAGACCTGGTTTAGATCTGGTTTAGACCTCGTTTAGTCCTAGTTTAGACCTGGTTTAGTCCTGGTTTAGTCCTGATTTAGTCCTGGTTTAGACCTGGTTTAGATCTGGTTTAGACCTCGTTTAGTCCTGGTTTAGTCCTGGTTCATTTGTACTCTCTGAACAGAAATATTCCACAGTGCACCTTTAACTCGTCTTGTGTTTTTCTGACAGTTTTTTCCTGTAAAATATGAATAATGTAAAAATCTCAGACTTTTAGAATCGCGTAGGCCTGAAATTATGACTCCGTCGACTCTTTTGTGCCTGTGAAACGTCAGGATGAGATCATCAAACACGTCCAGGATCGTCGGGTCTCAAATGTGAAAACTTCTGAGCAAATTCAAACCCCCAGAAATCTGAGCTGAACCAAAAGCTCCTGTGGAAAAGTCCAGATTTTACGATTTTACGCATTTGCCAAATTTCAACCCCTGAAAATTTGAAGTTAAAAGTGGCTCCTCAGAAAAAAGAAAACTCTGCTCCAAACAGGTCAGGGGGAGCTGACAAAATATATAGAGATTTTTATTTTATTTTATTTTTTTCACGTTTTTATTTTATTTTGCATTTTTTAACCTATAACAGACAGCAGCACATTACTCTGGACCAAAGGGACGATACAGTTTAAGAAATGACCTGTGACTGTGCATGACGCACATACAGTGACTCAAAATACAAGACCAAAAAAAAGGTTTTGAAAATCTTTTTAACCCTTGAAGATCCACGACATCGTACACGACACAGAGGAACATGTTTCTATAACCGCAGAACTTTGTAAGTGTAACAGACAGAAACGTCCTTTTCCCCTCTGAAAGTGCAGACATAGAGGTTTCCGTACATTTCTGCGGCTTTATCCTACGTCACACTCACGCTGTGTGATGACGGGAGCAAAACGAGTGTCCAATAGGAACTTTGTTTTCCCCAAACTCATGCGCTCCGTCCATTTTGATGGAGCCAAACTTTGCCAAAGAGTGAAGTGAGTCAAGATGGTCGACTCCTCTGACTGTGTGTGTTTATAACGAGGGAAAAAGTCGCTCTAAGTGGAGTTAATTCTCACACACATGGAAAATGACACATGTTGGTGTGTGTAATTGTGCATCTCTTTCTATTTTTATTTAAAGGTTTATTTCAGTCCAAATGAACAAATCCAAATGTAATTTCCACCCTGGAAATGCAGAAGTGCTGTGGCTCTGGCCCTGGACCTGACAGGAGCTGTTTCCAGGACTGGACCAGGAAAGTCATGGAGCCACTGCACTTTTTTTGTTTTTAGGGCAATAAGGAGATTTTTAATTTACTTACAGACTTGAGATTTTGCATTTTTGTAGCTAAGGCCCTAAATTAAGCATTTTTTATGTCCAAAAAGTTGTTTCTACATGTTTGCTGTGGGTTTTGTTTAAAAGAGTGAATTTTATTTTCTGTTTTTTTTTTCATCTCTATTTCTGGTCCTGTAGCTTTTCTCACAGCCTCATGACACAACTACAGCAGCAGATTGTGAAATAACAGGTTGGACTGAACAAAAGGAGGTAGAACACTTCATTAGGGGTAAAAGGGGCAGTTTTAAAAGCAACATTAAGAAAAAAATCCATTTATTTAGGCGACATTTCTTGTTCTTCTGCCTCTTTACGTCATATTTAAAAACAGTCGCTCGGCCTAATGGTGTTTTTGTGCGATATTCTAGCCTGTAAATAAAGTGCTGTAAGTAAACTACAGCTATTAGCCTTTAGCAGTAAATACGTGTGCGCCGCAGTAATTAATGATCTGCTAAATGCGGATAATTCACACCTCTGTTCACAGCTCATTTCCATATCAGTGTGTGTCCAGTAACATATATACGGCCACTATAGTCACTTTACAGTCGCTAACAGAAGAGAAAACAGCCTGTTTATGTGTGCGAGCTACAGCAGCTAATCGCTAACCAATGAGAAAGAACCAAAACGAGCTTCAGACCGACACATTTCCACACTCAGCCTCACACAGGCTCCTCTCAGATCAGCACCAAGAACTGTCCTTTAATCCAGACTCACACTGAGGGGCTGCAAAAACAACACAATCTCAGTGTTGTGCAGGTGGATCTGAGGCTGCGGCTGGAAACAAACGCACATGGTGATGCGTTCAGGGGCGGGACGGACACAGACACATGACTCCTCAGATAAACCCTGATGCCCCGCCACAGGTCAGGACATTTATCTGTCTGTAAACTGGATTAAATGGGCAGAATATAGAGTCTGAGCTTTAGAATGAGGGAAAACATCCACGAGGAATATCGGCCCAGATCGGCAAGATTTTGTCCAATAACCGATATGTTTCCAAGTGCCAATATCGGCCGATATTATCGACCAACCGATATATCGGTCGGGCCCTAATATTTATGTTACTCCTAGTGCCTCTTGTTTGTCTTTTGTTTTTCTGTCTGAGCAGCAGTGAGTTGTTCTTCCTGACAGAAGTTCGGCAGCGGCGACTGATATATGAGAAAACAGAACCTCAACATGCGACGATTCAGGCGACGCAAAGTTACTTTCATTTCAGACATGATTCTGTGACACAGACGTTCACAGGGACAGTCTGGAGCTCTAATAGTTTTTCCTCGGGTCTGTGGAGTGGGTCAGACTGTTTTTAGTGGCAGGACGACTGTGGCCATTGACCTGCACTAGCCCAGCACCAGCACCTCTGCAAATACAAGGACTGGAGGAAGATTTAAACAAGTGTCTCCACACGTCTCCAACACTCTGGAAATGAGGAACTATGAACTAAACTCTGAACTGTCCCTTTAAAGCTGGTTGTCGTTCTCCTTTAAGCTTTCGTCTTCCTCAGTTTCCTCGTCACAAACACCTGGAGTTGTGTTTTGTTTCATCCACATGTTTAATCACAAACCTGCAGCTCTGCCCGCGGCTCCTGCGGCCTGTTTGCTCTTCTGGTCTAAATCCAAATGTAAATCTAAACTGAAATGTAAATCTAAATGTAAATGTGTGCAGAGTTTTGAGTGTTTGTATTAAAGATATTTATTTCCTGTTCCTCGTGTCCATATATGGTGTTCCTCCTGCCCGTATATGGAGTGGCTCGAGTTTAAAGCTGTTTCCCCGGCAACACCACGCGCCTTTAAATGTAAACAGAAAAGAACCATCTGTCCAAAAGGAAAAGGGGCTTTTATAGTCCTGGTTTAGTACTGGTTTGGACCTAGTTTAGTCCCTTTTTAGACCTGGTTTAGACCTGGTTTAGACCTATTTTAGATCTGGTTTAGTCCTGTTTTAGACCTAGTTCAGTCCCTTTTTAGACCTGATTTAGACCTAGTTCAATCCCTGTTTTAAACCTGGTTTTGTCCCTTTTTAGTGTTGGTTTAGTCCTGGTTTAGACCTGGTTTAGTCTCTATTTTAGACTTGGTTTAGGCCCTTTTTAGACCTAGTTTAGTCCCTGTTTTAGACCTGGTTTAGTCCCTTTTTAGACCTGGTTTCATCCATTTTAAGACCTAGTTTAATCTCTGTTTTAGGCCTGGTTTAGTAGTGTTTTTGACCTAGTTTAGACCTGGTTTAGACTTGGTTTAGACATGGTTCAGTTCTAGTTTAGTCCTGGTTTAAGACTCAAGACTATCTGACCCCCACCGAAACCAGACCGGGACTGAACCAGGTCTAAACCAGGACTAAGAACTAAATCCAGCTATTGAGTAGGACTAGAAAACAGGTCTAAACAGGAGGCGATGTGGATTAATCCAGGTCTAAACTGGGACTAAGGTCTGTACCAAGTCTGTCCCCTAGGACTGAACCAGGACTAAACCAGGTCTAAACCAGGTCTAAACCCGGATTAAACTCTCTTCATTATCACCAGTCCTGCTTCAGTTTTCCTCCTCTCAGATCTCTGACTGAGACGTCTCTATTTTCCTCTTTTTTTTTTTTTTTTTGTGGGTCTTTTATTTTGGCGAGACTCTGAGTGCGTCTCCATGGAAACTGCAGCGGAGGTGAGAAGCGCCTGGACAAACTCCACAAACTCCATCCGAGCGTCCAAAAGAAACACTCCGAATCCCGATCCGAGTCCAAGGAACAGTCCCGGGAATCACCCAATACTGTAAAAGAGATGACAGGGTAAAGGCATTAAAGCTTCACTGTGTCACTTTTCCCGTGGCGTGTTCTTACTTTGGAATGGGCCACACTCGGGCATTAGACATATTTATCTTACGTTTATTCGATTACAGATGTTTAAATGGCTCAAAAAGCAGGCGTTCCCAGTGAAGAGAGCGCGCTCGCCTCTCCATGGATCTGAGCCGTGACTTGGCACTTTGTCGTCACCTGCTTGTCTCCATGGTGATGCCGTCGCTTTGTCTGGAATGTTCCACAGGTCAAAAAAAGGTCTAAGCCAGGACTAAACCAGGACTAAACCAGGTCTAAATTAGGTCTAAATCAGGTCTAAACCAGGACAGAACTAGGACTAAACCAGGTCTTAAACCAGGTCTAAAACAGGTTTTAAACCAGGTCTAAACAAGGTCTAAACCAGGTCTTACACTAAGTCTTAAACCAGGTCTAAACCAGGTCTGAATTAGGTCTAAATCAGGTCTAAACCAGGACAGAAATAGGACTAAACCAGGTCTTAAACCAGGTCTAAACAAGGTCTAAACCAGGTCTTACACCAAGTCTTGAACCAGGTCTAAATCAGGTCTAAACCAGGTCTAAAGCAGGACTAAACCAGGTCTAAAGCAGGACTAAACCAGGTCTAAAGCAGGACTAAACCAGGTCTAATCTAGATCTAAATCAGGTCTAAACCAGAACTGAACCAGGTCTAAATCAGGTCTAAATCAGGTCTAAACCAGAACTGAACCAGGTCTAAATCAGGTCTAAACCAGAACTGAACCAGGTCTAATCTAGATCTAAACTGGGTCTGAATCATCAGAACACGACTTAAACCTCACAGGACTCAGTTTAGTGTAATTTAGGACCTTTAATCGGAAAAGTGTGGATCTCGTCGTGTTTTTAAATTTTCCAAATCAGCAGAAGCACAAAGGGTCGGAGGTTAAACCAATCAGAGCGCAGGGAAAACAGGAAGCTGCGGCACACGACCAAATTAGGACGCTCAGGAACACTCATAGTTATGTAAGAGTAAAGAACAGGAAACGCCTCCACACTCAGGGGCAGGGGGCAGAAGCAGGGGGCAGGGAGCGCAGACACACACATGCTTCCGGTTAGCGTCTGTTTTAGCTGAGTCCACTGGCAGAATTCCCCCGAAAAATGCTGATGTGCAGAGCGGGCAGAGGGACGGAGGGTTTATCGGACGCACGGACATCGATCATCTGGAGCTCAGGGTCATTTTTAAAAAGTTCAAACTCGAAAAGCGGAAGGACGAGAAAACGAAAGGACAAAAGGACGACGTGTTTTTCTTCAAGGTTTTTAAACTTTGCACATTTTACTGTTTCCTTTTATTTATTTATCGATTTATATTTTGGTTCAGGATCTCGAATCTGAAGATGTCGACAATTCACGGGGAGCTCAGGGGCCAGAACCAGGACTAAACCAGGACTGAACCAGGACTAAACCAGGACTAAACCAGGACTGAACCAGGACTAAACCAGGACCAGTAGTCTTTTTCTTCAAGGCTTTTTACACTTTGCCCATTTTACAGTTTCCTTTTATTTTTTATTGTTTCTTTGGGGAGGCTGAGGCCTGAGGAGCTTCTGTTCTGAATCAGATGTTTGGCTTGAAGGATAAAAAAGTGGGGGAAGTGTCTTGCCTAAGGACACAGTGACAGTTGTTGTTGTGGCGCCTCCTGTGGCTCCTGCTGTTCCCAGAGTCTGCAAGTCCAGACCCTGAGCCTCTGAGATCTGACGGGATCAGACTTTGACAGGCCTGTTCTCGCCGCTAACCCGTTAGCCGCTAACCCGTTAGCCGCTAACCCGTTAGCCGCTAAACCGTTAGCCGCTAACCCGTTAGCCGCTAACCCGTTAGCCGCTAAACCGTTAGCCGCCGCGTGCCAAACAGGAAGTGCTCCAGGAGGCTCTTCCGGCTCCTTCTGACTCTGGCTCCATTGACTTACAGTGTTCCTGCAGTGAGCCTCATCATTTTGGGATTAAAATGATCATATAAATCCACTCTACATGATCCTGAAATCAGGTCTAAAACAGGTCTAAACCAGGTCTAAATCAGGTCTAAATCAGGTCTAAACCAGGTCTAAATCAGGTCTAAATCAGGTCTAAACCAGATCTTAAACCAGGTCTAAATCAAGACTAAACCAGGTCTAAACCAGGACTAAACCAGGTCTAAAACAAGTCCAAATTAGGTCTAAACCAGGTCTAAACCAGATCTTAGACCAGGTCTAAATCAGGACTAAACTGGGTCTAAACCAGGCCTAATCTCGATCTAAATTGGGTCTAAATCGTTAGAACAGGCCTTAAATCTCACAGGACTCAGTTTAGTGTAATTCCAGGTCCTTTAATCGGAAAAGTGTGGCTCTCGTCGTGTTTTACAATATTCCACATCAGTCTGGAGGGACTATGCCTGCGTCCCATTACTCTTCACCCTTCCCCTTTATCTACGCCGATACCGAGAGGGCGAAGGGTACGAGTGAGGCACGAATGTTCCCCTAAGAAACGGGACGCCCCTCGATATTATCGGGTCCCTCAGCTCGACAAATAACTCGCTTCTTTCGACATGAAAGTCCCACGACAGCGATAACGTCACAGAAACAGACGTTACTACAATAAAAACCGCAACAGGACATGAGCGTCATAACTGTAAATCATGTTAAAGTGTTACTTGATCATTACAACCGCTGAAAATACTTTGTTTTATGAGATTCTTTGGCGGGTCGAGGTGATGCTGCCGTCCTGATCCCACCCGCCTCAGCCTGAGGTCGGGTCTGGTCGAGCGTTCGCTTCGTTTCGGGGGGATGTCGCCCGAGGTCGTGGCCCTGGTTCAGAATTAGACTGAAGAAACCCCTCAGGCTAACACGAACACGCAAAGCCGAGGCGTGTGGGGCTGAGACGAAGGGGTAAGACACAGTAACGGGACGCGGCCTTTGTCTCTGGGCCTGGGAACGCTTCGGGATCCCCCCGAGGAGCTAGAGGAAGTCTGGGAGTTCTGCTGCCCCCACGACCCGGCCCCGGATAAGAGGAGGAACATGGACGGACGGATTATTAACAGATCTTATTTCTTTCTTTAGTTTGATTTAAAATGCAGCCATAGTTTGGTAAAAACCTTTGCGTTGGTCATGAAAACATGATGATGATCATGATGAAACAGTCTCCAGTAGTTTCCTCTGAGTTCTTTGGTTTTGCTATTGGAAGATCTGTTTGTTAGTGCAGTTTTTCCCTGTCAGGTTTTTCCTGTTTAACCCCCGAAGACCTGAGGGCAGTTTTAGTACATTTCTCCTCGCCTGGATTTTTTTCTTAATTTTGCTTTTAAAACTGCCCCTTTTACCCCTAATGAAGTGTTCTACCTCCTTTTGTTCAGTCCAACCTGTTATTTCACAATCTGCTGCTGTAGTTGTGTCATGAGGCTGTGAGAAAAGCTACAGGACCAGAAATAGAGATGAAAAAAAAAAAAACAGGACATAAAATTCACACTCTTTTATACAAAACCCACAGCAAACATGTAGAAACAACTTTTTGGACATAAAAAATGCTTAATTTAGGGCCTCAGCTACAAAAATGCAAAATCTCAAGTCTGTAAGTAAATTAAAAATCTCCTTATTGCCCTAAAAACAAAAAAAGTGCAGTGGCTCCATGACTTTCCTGGTCCAGTCCTGGAAACAGCTCCTGTCAGGTCCAGGGCCAGAGCCACAGCACTTCTGCATTTCCAGGGTGGAAATTACATTTGGATTTGTTCATTTGGACTGAAATAAACCTTTAAATAAAAATAGAAAGAGATGCACAATTACACACACCAAGATGTGTCATTTTCCATGTGTGTGAGAATTAACTCCACTTAGAGCGACTTTTTCCCTCGTTATAAACACACACAGTCAGAGGAGTCGACCATCTTGACTCACTTCACTCTTTGGCAAAGTTTGGCTCCATCAAAATGGACGGAGCGCATGAGTTTGGGGAAAACAAAGTTCCTATTGGACACTCGTTTTGCTCACGTCATCACACAGCGTGAGTGTGACGTAGGATAAAGCCGCAGAAATGTACGGAAACCTCTATGTCTGCACTTTCAGAGGGGAAAAGGACGTTTCTGTCTTTTACACTTACAAAGTTCTGCGGTTATAGAAACATATTCCTCTGTATCGTGTACGATGTCGTAGGTCTTCGAGGGTTAAACCAGATGCCTCGTCTGCTCTGATCTGATAGAGACTTGGACTGAGGTTTATGTGACGCTGTTGAGATCATTACAGAGGAACAGAATCACCAGTTCAGAAGATAAAATAAACATTGAATAAACCAAAACTTCTATTTTCAGTCCATTTCCAGACGCATTTGTGACTGAATTCATAGTTTCAGATGTTTCTGTGTGAGGAGGGCGGACGTGCAGCTGGAGCCGCTCATTTGGACCTTCAGGAGGCTCATTATCGAGGCGTCGCCTGTGGGTTCAGGAATATGACACGGAAAAAAGAGCCACGCTGAGTCTGGCCCAGTGTTTTGGCTGAGTTTGGGTGAGTTTGGGTGAGTTTGGGTGAGTTTGGGTGAGTTTGGCTGAGTTTGGGTGAGTTTGGCTGAGTTTGGGTGAGTTTGGGTGAGTTTGGCTGAGTTTGGGTGAGTTTGGGTGAGTTTGGCTGAGTTTGGGTGAGTTTGGGTGATTTTGGGTGAGTTTGGGTGAGTTTGGGTGAGTTTGGCTGAGTTTGGGTGAGTTTGGCTGAGTTTGGCTGAGTTTGGGTGAGTTTGGCTGAGTTTGGGTGAGTTTGGCTGAGTTTGGCTGAGTTTGGGTGAGTTTGGCTGAGTTTGGGTGAGTTTGGCTGAGTTTGGGTGAGTTTGGCTGAGTTTGGGTGAGTTTGGCTGAGTTTGGGTGAGTTTGGCTGAGTTTGGCTGAGTTTGGGTGAGTTTGGCTGAGTTTGGCTGAGTTTGGCTGAGTTTGGGTGAGTTTGGCTGAGTTTGGCTGAGTTTGGCTGAGTTTGGCTGAGTTTGGGTGACTTTGGGTGACTTTGGCGTCTTTGGAGCCAGCGGTTTTAACGTCGTTCATGTTATGACGTCTTCTTCAGTTTACGGAGCTCGTTTTTCCCACTAAATCCAAAAGTGTTTCTGGATGTCTTCATAGCCCGTTTATATACATGCCCACAGCTAAGCCACCCAACAGGAAGTGAGCACGGGGGCACCTCCGGCTCCATCGACTCTGGCTCCAGTAATACCGTAATAATAATACATTTTATTTGTTAGGCGCCTTTCTGGACACCCGGGGTCGCCTCACGACATAAACAAACTAAATGTGATTAAAACATTCAGTTTAAAGTCGACAGTTAAAGTGGGACAGGGTTTAATCGATTGTATTTCGTGTTGTATTTTATCCGTATTTAGTATTTAGTGATGTATTTTACGTGATCAGTTCACTTTATTGAAAAACCGTCGGCTTCTCTCTGGACCTGCCGCTGTGGACTCGTCGTTTTGCTCTTAAATGTTTGTATAAACTCGCTCCACATGATCCTGAGGTTTTTATGTCACTATTTTGTCCCTGAACGACGACCTGAACAGTAATAACAAACCAGTCCGGCGCCTTTTTTCCCAGAAGTCGCTCCTTCAGTGTCCGTTTCAGTTCAGTTTTCAGTTTCAAACTATAATCCCACAAAGGCACATTCACATGTTACATATAAACTAAGTCGGCTCATATGTACAAACTGTGAAAAAACACAGACTCCCAAAGAAGAACTTTTATATATGGGTCCATCACCACAACACCAACTTACCCTTTCTAGACTCTCACTTTACACTTTACAAAACATTAAAATACAAAAAACTATACAACATAATTAATAAGACATAAAAACAGCATTACAGTAAAATGTAAATATAAAAGTATGAATTTAATGTATTTCTATTTCTATCCGGGTTTGAAACAGAAGTACAGCCCTGAAAGCCTCGTTTATGTGCAAAGACCTGAGCTCAGTCCTGCGCTGACTCGTTCCCTTCAGCTTCCTCGCTCCTGATTGGCTCTTCCGTTACTATGAAACTCGGAATTCCAAACATGGATCTCGGCTCTAAATCCGCTCCTGTAACACGGAGCGCCGTTTGTGAAGCGGCTCCTGCTGCAAAAAACTAACATTTTTGTGACATTTCGCTTCAAACAAAGTTCAAACAACAGGCGTGAAATTTACAGTTACTTTTTTTGCACATTTAAAGCAAAATTTGTCAACTTGGAGAAAATATAAATGTAAATGTTAAATGTAAATGTTAAATACAAATGTTAAATGTGAATTTTAATGTTAAACTAAATGTTAAGCCTAAATGTTAAATGTGAATCTAAATGTAAATTTAGATGTTAAATCTAAATGTTAAGAAACTCGTGGGCGGCGGCGTTCCCAGTGAATGCGGCGTTCCCAGTGAATGCGGCGTTCCCAGTGAATGCGGCGTTCCCAGTGAGTGCGGCGTTCCCAGTGAATGCGGCGTTCCCAGTGAATGCGGCGTTCCCAGTGAATACGGCGTTCCCAGTGAGTGCGGCGTTCCCAGTGAATACGGCGTTCCCAGTGAGTGCGGCGTTCCCAGTGAATGCGGCGTTCCCAGTGAAGGCGGCGTTCCCAGTGAGTGCGGCGTTCCCAGTGAATGCGGCGTTCCCAGTGAATACGGCGTTCCCAGTGAGTGCGGCATTCCCAGTGAATACGGCGTTCCCAGTGAGTGCGGCGTTCCCAGTGAATGCGGCGTTCCCAGTGAAGGCGGCGTTCCCAGTGAGTGCGGCGTTCCCAGTGAATGCGGCGTTCCCAGTGAATACGGCGTTCCCAGTGAGTGCGGCATTCCCAGTGAATGCGGCGATACCTGTGATGGCGGCGTTCCCAGTGAGTGCGGCGTTCCCAGTGAATGCGGCGTTCCCAGTGAATACGGCGTTCCCAGTGAGTGCGGCGTTCCCAGTGAATACGGCGTTCCCAGTGAGTGCGGCGTTCCCAGTGAATGCGGCGTTCCCAGTGAATACGGCGTTCCCAGTGAGTGCGGCGTTCCCAGTGAAGGCGGCGTTCCCAGTGAGTGTGGCGTTCCCAGTGAATGCGGCGTTCCCAGTGAATGCGGCGTTCCCAGTGAATGCGGCATTATGTACGTGGGAAACATGTCCGATAAAGTCCAGGAGGAGGAGGAAGATTCTGCTGAGGCAAGAAAAGCGATTACAAAACTCTGGCTTAACCCGGTCGCCCCAAATCAACAACAATGGATCAACATGATCCAGAATGTTGGAAAACACGTTACGTCACACTGAAGACATGAAGCTCTGGGGGAAGTGAACACGTTTATGAGCAACAGAGACTGATTTATACACTCAGCAAAAATACAAACGCAACACTTTTGTTTTTGCTCCCATTTGTCATGAGATGGACTCAAAGATCTAAAATTCATTCCAGATGCACAATATTACCATTTCTCTCAAACATTGTTCACAAATCTGTGGAAATGTGTGATAGTGGCACTTTTGCTTCGCTCCCTCGATGCTTGCGCCATCTGTGGCATTTTGCTGTGAGACAAAACTGCACATTTCAGGGTGGCCTTTTATTGTGGGCAGTCTAAGGTTCACCTGTGCACTAATCATGGTGTCTGATGAGCATCTTGATGTGGCACCTGTGAGGTGGGATGGATTATCTCAGCAAAGCAAAAGTGCCACTATCACACATTTAGACAGATTTGTGAACAATGTTTGAGAGAAATGGTAATATTGTGTATCTGGAATGAATTTTAGATCTTTGAGTCCATCTCATGACAAATGGAGCAAAAACAAAAGTGTTGCATTTATATTTTTGTTCAGTGTACATAATCCGAGGGGTCTTGGGTATTTTCCTGTCCTTTTAAAGCAGTGTTCTTCAGCCTTGTTGTGCAGTGTTTATTATTGAGAGATGCTGCAGCAAATCCAAAAAAATTAATAAAAAACAGAACCAATCTGATCTAAAATGGGGTAAACTGTAACAGGTGGAGTTCAATTTGTCATCTGGACAAAAGTTTTGATAGAAGACGTTTCGTTGCTCATCCGAGCTGCTTCTTCAGTTCTGCTCAGACGCTCGAGGACACTGACTTTGTATCTGCTTGAAAGAGGGAGGAGTTAGATCCTCCAATGACTTATAAACTCACCCTATTTGTTTACAGTTTCTGTCAGCTCGGCCTATTGAAACAGACTGGGGTGGGGTCAGATTAGCAGAATCATACAGGGCCAGAATGGGCTGTTCACACCTCTGGGCCTGACCTGGACACACCTGTGGTTTTCTTCATTTGTTTTGCTTTAGGTTTGAGGATGGAGTTATAGATGGAGACAGATGGTGTCCGAGTCCATTTCTGTTTAAAGAAGGTTCTTTTTTAACAAAGATGCTTCTTTAACTCCACGTTCAAACCGATTCTTCTCTCTGGCTCAGATCTGCACCTCTCTGTCCTCAAAGGCCTGAGGCTTTAAGGTGGAGATGTACATCAGACTGAGGTCCACTCTGGCTCTCCCGTCTGTGCTGGTTCATCCTCTTGTGCAGGTTTTGTTTCTCCAGTGTAGCTCACTGCAGGCTTCACTACACTGAATAGAGGAGACAACATCACTTTGTTTGTGGCTCGGAGTTTTGTCCTTAGGGTGGAGCAGTTTTTGTCTTAAAGTGTTTGTGGGTTTGAAGTAGACGGGAGGATCATGTTGTCTGAAGGAATGGTTCCCCCCCTTCTCCTGGGTTCTGGTTCTGTGTTTTCTTGTCTCTTCTCTTAGTTTTGTTGAAAGCCCCTTTAGGATCTCCACAAACAGAGAGGTTCTGCACGTGCTCTTCTTCTTTCTCCTTTCCCTCAGTGCTTGTAGAACCTCTTGGGCCCTGTGTCGTAGAGTCCGGATCACTCCAGGTTTGTGCTGCAGTGGGTGGTGTGAATCCAAAAGCAGGTACTGTTCCATGTGTGGCTTTCTGAAGACCTCCACATGGGGGCGCCGGTCTCCTCCTGTGGTCATATTCCATGGTGAAAATGAACATCTTTTAAACACACACTTCTTTTTGGGTAAGTCATGGGGCTCCGCCTCCTGCGCTGCCTGAGAATCGCCGCTCTGTTCACGTTAAAATTATAACGCTCGTCAAAACATTTCTGAGCACTGGTGGTACTTCACCTCCCAATAACTCAGGTTTTCTATTGTTTTATGTTGTTTTTTCTCTCTGTTAATAAGCAAATAAAAATAAAGTTGCAAAAAGAAAAAAAGTGAAATGTTAAATCTAACATTTAGATTTAAGATTTAGATTTTATATTTACATTTAGCATTTCGCATCATGTACATTTGGATTTAGATAGAACATTTACATTTAAGATTTAGATTTAGCATTTAATATTTACATTTAGATTTAACATTTAGATTTAGATTTAATATTTACATTTAGATTTAATATTTACATTTATATTTACATTTAACATTTACCGGTAGGTGTAATATTTATATTTCGCATTTGTATTTTCTCCAAGTTGACAAATTTAGCTTTAAACATGCAAAAAAGCAATAAGTGAAGTTTCACGCCTGTTGTTTGAACATGTTTGAAGTTAAATGTCACAAAAATGTTGCATGAGAAGCTTTACAAACGAACCCCATAACGGTCTGGCCTCGATGAGCTTCGTTTGCCTGGAGCCTTTAAACCATGGACTTCCTTCACAAACGGCTCATTCAGATGAAGAGATGTGATAAACACTGAGCCAAACACACTTAAAGCTGCACTCTGCAACTTTTCTGACGGAGGGTTTCAGCTGCTCGTCTCCATGGAGACGTCATTGCTTTGCCTGGAATGTTCCTTGGTACGACTGAGGTCCGTCTGACGTTTGTTCATCACGTGCGTTTCTGTCGCTCAAAAACACAGTTCCTTCAGTGACCAGGGACGCCTCTCCACAGATCTGACCCGTAACGCAGCACAGTCACCTGCTCGTCTCCCCCGTGACAGATTTAGGGTTTAACCCTCGAAGATCCACGACATCATATACGACTCAGAGGAATATGTTTCTATAACCGCAGAACTTTGTAAGTGTAAAAGACAGAAACGTCCTTTTCCCCTCTGAAAGTGCAGACATAGAGGTTTCCGTACATTTCTGCGGCTTTATCCTACGTCACACTCACGCTGTGTGATGACGGGAGCAAAACGAGTGTCCAACAGGAACTTTGTTTTCCCCAAACTCATGCGCTCCGTCCATTTTGATGGAGCCAAACTTTGCCAAAGAGTGAAGTGAGTCAAGATGGTCGACTCCTCTGACTGTGTGTGTTTATAACGAGGGAAAAAGTCGCTCTAAGTGGAGTTAATTCTCACACACATGGAAAATGACACATCTTGGTGTGTGTAATTGTGCATCTCTTTCTATTTTTATTTAAAGGTTTATTTCAGTCCAAATGAACAAATCCAAATGTAATTTCCACCCTGGAAATGCAGAAGTGCTGTGGCTCTGGCCCTGGACCTGACAGGAGCTGTTTCCAGGACTGGACCAGGAAAGTCATGGAGCCACTGCACTTTTTTTGTTTTTAGGGCAATAAGGAGATTTTTAATTTACTTACAGACTTGAGATTTTGCATTTTTGTAGCTCAGGCCCTAAATTAAGCATTTTTATGTCCAAAAAGTTGTTTCTACATGTTTGCTGTGGGTTTTGTAGAAAAGAGTGAATTTTATTTTCTGTTTTTTTTCATCTCTATTTCTGGTCCTGTAGCTTTTCTCACAGCCTCATGACACAACTACAGCAGCAGATTGTGAAATAACAGGTTGGACTGAACAAAAGGAGGTAGAACACTTCATTAGGGGTAAAAGGGGCAGTTTTAAAAGCAACATTAAGAACAAAATCCAGGAGAAGAGAAATGTACTAAAACTGCCCTCAGGTCTTCAGGGGTCAATCTGAAGTGTGGGACATTCCAGAACATCAGTTTCACTTTTGGTTTCCTGAGGTGTGACCGTAACAGGGAGGTTTACGGGGGGAATTACGGTAAAGTCTTGAGTTCATTTTCTGCAGATTGTGAAAGACTCTTCCCCCAGGGGCCAAAGATCAGAGCGAGAAATGAAAGATGAAGAAGAGAGCAGAGAGAGGCAGAGCGAGGAGGGAGAGACAGAAGAGGAGGGAGAGACAGAAGAGGAGGGAGAGACAGAAGAGGAGGGAGAGACAGAAGAGGAGGGAGAGACAGAAGAGGAGGGAGAGACAGAAGAGGAGGGAGAGACAGAAGAGGAGGGAGAGACAGAAGAGGAGGGAGAGACAGAAGAGGAGGGAGAGACAGAAGAGGAGGGAGAGACAGAAGAGGAGGGAGAGACAGAAGAGGAGGGAGAGACAGAAGAGGAGGGAGAGACAGAAGAGGAGGGAGAGACAGAAGAGGAGGGAGAGACAGAAGAGGAGGGAGAGACAGAAGAGGAGAGAGAGACAGAAGAGGAGGGAGAGACAGAAGAGGAGGGAGAGACAGAAGAGGAGGGAGAGACAGAAGAGGAGGGAGAGACAGAAGAGGAGGGAGAGGCAGAAGAGGAGGGAGAGGCAGAAGAGGAGGGAGAGACAGAAGAGGAGGGAGAGACAGAAGAGGAGGGAGAGACAGAAGAGGAGAGAGAGACAGAAGAGGAGGGAGAGACAGAAGAGGAGGGAGAGACAGAAGAGGAGGGAGAGGCAGAAGAGGAGGGAGAGACAGAAGAGGAGGGAGAGACAGAAGAGGAGGGAGAGACAGAAGAGGAGGGAGAGACAGAAGAGGAGGGAGAGGCAGAAGAGGAGGGAGAGACAGAAGAGGAGGGAGAGACAGAAGAGGAGGGAGAGGCAGAAGAGGAGGGAGAGACAGAAGAGGAGGGAGAGACAGAAGAGGAGGGAGAGACAGAAGAGGAGGGAGAGACAGAAGAGGAGGGAGAGACAGAAGAGGAGGGAGAGACAGAAGAGGAGGGAGAGACAGAAGAGGAGGGAGAGACAGAAGAGGAGGGAGAGACAGAAGAGGAGGGAGAGACAGAAGAGGAGGGAGAGACAGAAGAGGAGGGAGAGACAGAAGAGGAGGGAGTTTGTTCAGTTCAGTCTAATAAATATTAAAAAGAACTGGATTTCATATTTCCAGCGGTTTGACAAGAAAAATAAAACTCGTGTTCACTTTCATGTTTGCTGTAAATTAAATCCATTTCTTACAGTGTTTACATCAAGAACTAAGAGTAGGGACGTCAAAAATATCGAATATCAGATACGAATCGATACTAAAACGAGTATCTAAAACTAGAGGCTCGTTTTTCACAGGTATCGACACTAAAAAATAATCCCATAATAGGACACGTATGACACTCTTCAGGCACTTTTATTCACTGCTTTTCTTACCTGTGGCACTTTGAGATTAAAAAGAGCAATTTTAAGATTTTTTTTACTTAATAAGATGAGATTTTTTTGTATTTGTTTCCAGATATTCCTCCTGATTTATCTTATCTCGATATTACAACTTATTCTCAGTACTTTTTATATGAACTCAGTCCAGGTTAAGCCTCTTTAACTTCCTCCTCAAACCAATAAGGGGAAAAATCTGTCCATAAATACTTGAAACTCGTGTTTTCTGCTCAGAACAAGATTCAGATTTCGTCTTGTTTGAAGAAAACTTGGTAAGTGGAAATTTCTTCCTGCACTGGCAGAAAATTTCACTTAAAATAGGAAATTTTTACCTCAAAATTGTTTTGGTTTTTTTTCTTATTTTTTGAGCTGAAGAATAACCGTGTGCACACTTCAGTCACATGAGGATGAGCCGGTGCCTTTGTCTCCTGAGACTGAGGCCACAGAGCACAGAGTGACCCTGAGTCGATTGGGAGATCGCGTCCTTCTCCAGGCGCCCAAAATCTGAAACACTGGGTCTCAATTAATGGATTTTTACACAGGACTTCACTGTTGTCATGAATACACTGATTTCTGCAGGTTACGAGGGGACAGTAAATGACAAGTTTGTACTTTTGTCTTCAGCTGATCCACTGAGCGCATTTACTGAGCGCATTTACTGAGTGCATTTACTGAGTGCATTTACTGCTGCCCGTGACATGAAGAAGAAACTTTAAACACAAACATCTGATTGTGCTGGGCTGAACTTTGTGAAATAGAGTCCTCTGCATTTGACCCGTGCTTCAAGCTGCCTGAACCTTCTGTTTTGTCTTCCTTCTTTGCTCTTTATATTATATTATTGTGTGATGTGTGAGCTCCTTGTGAATCAGTAAAGTTTGTCTCAGAATCAGTTTTTCACATTTTCTCAGGGTCCAGTCTGTTCTAGAGCTAAATGAAGAAACACTGGACCAAAGTTCCCGTTTAACCTGAAATCAAGAGTTATATTCACGTAAACGGAAACACTTTGTAGAGTTATCCCGATTTAGCGAAACAACACACAGGAGTTTAACTTTTACACTTTATTTTAGTTAATTTCAGATGAAATTATGTACAAAACTGGTTCGAACTGTTCTTCTCTTGTGGGAGTTTGAAGTGGCGGGTGGAAGGTGTCAAATTAACACTACGGGAAGTTCAAATAGTTCAAATCAGACTTTTTGTGTTAAAAACAACTATTTTAACCCTGCAGTTTTTGCTGTGAGGAGCAGGAGGATCACTGCTCAGCGTTTTTGCAGGAGGAAACAGCACAGACACAGGCAGAACATGCAGAGTGTTGCCTCTCGGGGACTTTGGTCTTTCTGCTGCTCGGTTTGGCTTCAGGGAGTTCGTGTTTATTTTTGATTCTGCAGCTCAGACTCCGACCTCCAGATCGTTCACCTGGACAGAACACTCTAGCGCCACCTGCTGCACAAGAGAGGAATATGGGCTTAGTTTTGTCTCATTATCTTCACAAAGGCAGAGGGGGATCTTTGTTCATGTGTTTTGATATCTACAAATGCAAATGTAACTGTGACTCCACAGGTCTGTGGAACATTAATGAACTAATGAACTTCCTTATTGATTATTACTTATGACGTGTTTTTAACAAATGCTTCCACGTGTTAGGAGACCTCATAGTCTCTCACTAACTTAATGCCTGTGACAACACTGCCCTCTGGTGGACGCCTGTGTGTTTGTGCGTTTGTGGATGTGTCTCAAAAATACGTCTTAGACGAAATCAGGGGCCTGTTCCAGAAAGAGGGTTCTGTGAAAACTGAGTAAGTTTAGCCCTGAGATGAGGGAAACTCTGGGGTTTCTGTTCCTGAAAGCGCCGTCGCCGCGGTAACAGACTCTGTGAACATAACCTGCTCGGGGGCAGGTTTACTTGAAATAACCCTGAGTTTTCCGCTCCTTCCACATTGAGACTACATGGCCTGTCCATTCCTCCCAAATCCAATTGATATCGAAACACAAATGATCAGAAACGCATTGCGATTCTTCCGCCCCAGGCTGGATATTCTTTCATTTCCAGAGGATTATATTTTTGAGCCGCTTTTCGTCAAACGGCATCATTTATATTGAGAGCCTCGTCCGGCCGTACATCACAAATCTGACACACCGCAGATGTGCGCTCACTCCTCTGCAGACACTGTGCACAGCGCTCCGTTTTTATGCAAATGGAGCTTCCTTTATTCCTTTATAACATCGGTGACGCGGAGCACTGTGCCAAGGCGACAGTGTGTAGGGCGGTGAGGAAGGTCAGCCTCGCACTAAAACGCTTGCTGCCAGTAAGCGTTTGCCAGCCCACTCTGTTGACCCCTGACCCTGACCCTGACCCTGAGCCGGGCCCCAAGCGTTTTAATGTGGCCCATTACAGGACTAGAGCCCGGGTTGAGATGACCATTGGCCTCCTCAAATCCCGGTTCCAGTGGCTGCACAAGCTCAGGGTCACTCCAGAGGGCATGTGGCATCACTGTGGCCTGTGGTGTTCTCCAGAATATTGCAGTTATTAGGGGAGAGCAACACCCTGCTGTACAAATCAATGACCCTGAGGATGACCACCCCATCCACCCTGCAGAGGTCCGGGATGGAAGAGCTGTCAGGGACCTCATTTGTAGGAACGCCTTTGGATAATAAAACACTCATACTTCAAATGTGATTTGGTTCATCTTTCCAGATTCAAGAACTATTGCCACCATGCAAGTATAACCAAATCTGATAGAATAAAACAGAAGCATCAATAAAACTGAAGCATAAGATGAACAGAAGCATGAGATAAAGGCTCCATACATACAGCTTTATTCCCTACAGTACAAAAGCAACAGTTAGGATTTATTCCAATCATTAACATATTCCTCCATTTCCCCAATGCACCACCTCAACCGTTCCTGTAATTTAATCTGTAGATCTGCCTTCCTTATCTGGTGATGGAGATGCACCATGTCCCTGTCTGTGTTGTGGATCTGCTGTATGAGCTGCAGTCTGTACAACTGTGAAACATATGCACAACATTTAAGTGCTGCACTTCTACATACAGATTTAGCAGGAAAATCTCACTGTGTGAAGCTGTGCGGCTGAACTTGATGGAGCTGCTCATGATGCTCAGCCATGTCCTGCTGAAACATACAAATGTACTTAGTCGTTTGTCCACTCATCACTTCAGTGCACATGAAACTATATTTAAGTCAACAGTGTAAAGAAATGTGAATGGGCCTCATGGCTCTGCAGGAACTTCACATCATATTAACACATACTTCAGTTGGCCCCTCTGGATCTCTCCCTGAGGCAGCAGTCAGCGCCTCCTCCTCCTCCTGCTCCTCCTCCTCCTCCTCCTCGTCCTCCTCCTCCTCCTCCTCCTCCTCCTCCTCCTCCTCGTCCTCCTCCTCCTCCTCCTCCTCCTCCTCCTGTGATAGAGACTGTTTCAGTACTTTCAACTACCACCTGAGGCAGGATCTGAGTGTGGAATAGTTCCAGCTGCAGGGTGTTGTATTGGGTGGGGAGGCTGCACCAGGCAGAGGACACCATCCTCAACTGTTGGGTGAATAAAATAGGATATATCTATTGGTCTGATTTGATTTGATTAAATGCAGACAGAAGTGTTTACTTGCATCTGATGTAGGCACTTGTGTCCATGGGGCTGGGCTCAGAAGAGCTTCTTCCCCCAGGGCCCTCAGCCACTGGCCGGGGAGCGTTTTGGCTGAGGGCCTCACCTCAGCCTTGGTCACAGTGGGTGGAGGTGGCCCTCCACCCGTTTTTTTTTGGCCTCTGCTTCTTTCTGTTGGCTGAGCAGAACTCAGATGATTTTTTTGTCATGTGCACAGTCACATTTCAAATGCAGTCTATTAAACTATAAATGTAGAGGCTAAACAAATCAAGTTTTCATTTACTTTAAGTGGAGGTCATGTTTAAACAGCATTTTGTTAATAATTAGCATTACTATTTGAAGTAGCCACTGAATTAACATTTACTTTAACAACCTAAGGCATTAAAAAAACATGCCTTACCGCTTTGGACGATATTTTTATATTTCATTTTCAGCTGCTTCCACGTCCTTTTCTTCCCTGTTGGTTTGCACCTAAACGAAAATCAGATTTTATTCTTATTTAACTCGGCAAATCAGTCTCATTCTTTCCCTGTGTTTTACAGGAAACATTTAATCTGCCCAACAGGCCCAGGACCTGGTCTGTTACATACATCTCCACCTTAAAGCCTCAGGCCTTTGAGGACATCGAGGTGCAGATCTGAGCCAGAGAGAAGAACTGGTTTGAACGTGGAGTTAAAGAAGGCAAGGCAAGTTTATCTGTACAGCACAATTCGTACACAAAGTAATTCAAAGTGCTTTACAGAATAAGAAATATGTTAAAATCACAATACAAACAAATTAAAACATAAATAATATCATAAAATTTTAAAATAGAGATGCAACATTCAATTAGAAAGAATTAGAGAGAAGAGAAGAGTGCAGAATGGAAAATGAAAAGAAGCATCTTTGTTAAAAAAGAACCTTCTTTAAACAGAAATGGACTCGGACACCATCTGTCTCCATCTATAACTCCATCCTCAAACCTAAAGCAAAACAAATGAAGAAAACCACAGGTGTGTCCAGGTCAGGCCCAGAGGTGTGAACAGCCCATTCTGGCCCTGTATGATTCTGCTAATCTGACCCCACCCCAGTCTGTTTCAATAGGCCGAGCTGACAGAAACTGTAAACAAATAGGGTGAGTTTATAAGTCATTGGAGGATCTAACTCCTCCCTCTTTCAGGCAGATAAAAAGTCAGTGTCCTCGAGCGTCTGAGCAGAACTGAAGAAGCAGCTCGGATGAGCAACGAAACGTCTTCTATCAAAACTTTCGTCCAGATGACAAATTGTGTAATAACTCATATGTCGTAAAAAATATTCACTCATAAATGTCCCAAATGACACGAATAACACGTATAATTAGGCTGTGCTCGTATAATCAGTAGAGGTAAAATCAGTGACCCAAAAAGAGGGCGCTACTCAACCAAGAAGCATCAGCTTAATAAGCGTCCGATCTCTGTCACATTAGGGTATCGTCACAGAAATAAGATCATGATTTGGATTTGATTTTTATTGGATACAAGTCAAATAGAAAAAAGAACAAGAGCTCCTCCAGCGGGGCAAAATACGCCCGTACTTTGAATTATTGTATATAGAATTCTAGAATCGGAATTCCACCAATCAGATCGCAGCAACAGAACTTAAAGACACTACAAAGCTTTAATGTGTCAAAGCTCAAAGAAGCAGAGAATGTGGGTTGTTCTCGCTTTCAGCAGCAGAACATTTGAGAAGAGAGTTCAGATCTTTCATGAAGACAAAGCTTCAAAGACTTCAAAGCTTTGAAGTGTCCACAGACGGACAGACGGACGGACGGACGGACGGACGGACAGCGCCATACCATAATACGTCCCGTCTTACACAACGGGCGTATAAAAATGCATGAAAATGTACTTTGTGATTTTCAAACAAAAATAGTCATTTGTGACGAGGGGAATTTGTTTTCAATATTTATTCATTTCTTTATTATTTATTAATTTTTGTCTGTAGATCTTCCTGATGTGCTTTTCTCCAACAAGAGTATTTCAACAGCACCCGAACCCTTCCCCAGGACACCTCCTCTTCATCAGCTGAAGGACATCTGGTGCAGAGGAGCCGTTTGCTCCAATCAAAGAACTTCTGTGTCCTGCTCCTCCACATCAGATCAGAACATCCAGTGCAGAGGAGCAACTACTGTGTGGGACTACTGCCCCCTACAGAGGCAGGAGCGAGGAGGGGGGGTTAGAGGAATGACTAAACGAGTACATATCTGCTTCTTTCCTATTCTGACTGTATAACCTATGCTCAACTTCAAATGCCATAGGAGCATGTTAACCTCGTGACCCTTGTCTATATAAATAAATGTGCTGTCTCTGCAAGGGCCTGCTTTAAACGATGGCCTAGACGTTGGGCTAGACGCTCAATTTCGGCAATTTTACGTAAGCAACAAGGGTAGAATTACACCTGCATCAGCAAGTGTTGTGTCCAGCTATAAGAAGGGTCTCGCAGAAAGGGCTTTTCAGAGACGGGGGAGCAAAGACCCATCATAAAGGCCGGTATCCTGTTGAATCCTGTTGTGGCTAAAATAAAGATCTTCTTCAAACTGCTCTACGACTTCCACGTCTTTGTTTTAAGGTGCCTCAAGGAGTCAGAAGTTTACAGATGGTGACCCCGACGTGATGATCAATGATCCGTAATGGTGGACGTCAGGCCTCATCATCTCTTATCGTCTCTCCGCAAACCCCCTGAAAAGACATCACAGACGAGCGCTCCAGAAACATACGGTACGACAGGAGCCTTTTGTTCGAAAATTCCTGTCAATTGACTTAATGCTAAATTACAAATGTGGTGAATTTTTGGGGACTTTGTGTAATGTCAAGTGATCATTTTGAACTATGAAAATGAGCCGTGTTTATGTTTCTCACGTGAAAGAAAAGAAAACAGTGTAGTGCCGTATTTAGGCTTAGTAGATTCATTTTTGTATCGTGTATTATGCTACCTGGCATAATACACGAGAGAAAGCAACGGTTTTATAAAAAAATAAAAACAGAAACTTTTAATTAAGTTTATATAAAAATACAGGCCTAATATATACATATAAAAAATAAAAATAATAGATTTAAAATGTGTAAAAAAATATATGTAATAATATTATTACTATTGTTTTTTAGAAACATAGGGGGTTCCCGGGATCCCGTTCAAGTGTTTTATATACAATATGAACATGAAATTGTTTGTCGTTGTAAAGTGAACAGTGGGTTGATCTCGCAGATAGGCCTTATTTATGAACCTTGTGAAACAGGGGCGTTAATTGCTGGGATCAATCTGACAGGTCAAACGGCAAACAGGAAATTGCTACATACTCACCATATTATGGAATTCACTCCAAAGTTTGTGATTCAGTTAATAGCACTTCGGCACATACAGATTTCAATGTTACTGAAATCGCACTTCAATGTACCTGGTATGATAGGCCGGTGCGTTCGAAAACTGGATGTTTGTGTAATTCTTTTCCCCATGGCTACGCGGAAACAAGCAGTACAGATAATGATTGTAGAAACAACGCGATGCTAAATGCTAACTCGCATGTCACATTTCCCACAGAAGTGAATGACGTAAATACACTAGACACGGACACTGCACCGTCTCTCATGCTGTCAGAACTTGGGGACGAAGCAGAAACATTAACCACAGTGTCTGACTCTGTAACTGACCCCTTCCGTGCGACTTTACAAACTGAAAAAATAGCTCTTACTCCTGGGTTTAAGGAAACAACTGTTTTAGCTCCGCAATTTGTAATACCACCTGTTACGTTCGCAGATAACAAAACTGAAAAGTTTGTTGACAATCTAGCAAATGTTAATAACATTACTGGGGTTAGTCTATTTGATATTCAATCAATAAAAAGCAAGATTAGTGCTCTTATGGAAAAAGTTATACGGTGGGGGTGGTTTCCGAGACAGTTTCCATGCAAAATGCGAATTTACAGCCTGTTGTTGAAAAGCTAAAAAATGAAATAGTAGAAGAAATAACGGTAAAGACAAAAGATATAGCAAAAACCTCGTGTCCGTCCAACTCATCAAATATTGCTAAAATGCTAAGGGACCTAACACAAGAGTATGATGTATTAAAAGCCACTTTGAAGGGAGGTTCTCATTATGCTATGTTGTTATTTATTGCAGTCTTCCTAACTTTGGGTTGCGTATTAATAATAGCTGTGTTTTTATGTCTATGTTGGCCACAGACTGCTAAAATTATGTCAATACGTCCGGGTTCCGCTTCCGTATCTAGTTGGGATTGTGAGATGCAAAATAGGGAGGAAAGCTTAGATGTTCAACGAGGGGATAATGGGGTATTTTGTTATTACTGCATTTTGTTTTAAAGGCGGATAGATTTGGTCAGGGGTCAATTACAGTTCAGTCGCTGTTTGGTTATTGTTCTAATTAGTGTTCGATATGTTGGGTAAAATGGGACACTGCTAAAAGTTTAAATTACATAAATGTATAAATCAGTTTCATTGTAATTCATTAACAGTCATTTATTGAAAACACTGACAGCACACACTGCTACATGATGAACAGTGTTATATGTATAATAAAGGTCATGCAAGTTGACCCATCACAACCCTTGTTTCACAACCGTTGTGATTGGCCAAAAATGAATCATTCTTTATATGACCAATAAGCTGGTGTCCCACTTAACCTGACTATACTTTATAAGTAATTAGGTTAACAAAATATTAAGATTGATTTAAGTTTAAAATAAATAAATACTGTAATGACAAAATGTTGACACATAGTTAAATTCTAAACAATATCTAAAGTCAAAATGTCTTTTCCTTTTAGAAATCAGACTAAGGACAGGAAGCGAGAACGGGGAAAAAAGAAGCCCGACTGGATCAAAAGCCCTTAGAGTCTACAGGTAGATGATAAACATTAAACAGTTTATTAGACAGAGACCTAATCAAATTAAACAAGAGCTCCTCCAGCGGGGCAAAATACGCCCGTACTTTGAATTATTGTATATAGAATTCTAGAATTGGAATTCCACCAATCAGATTGCAGCAACAGAACTTAAAGACACTACAAAGCTTTAATGTAAAACAAGATCCAATTTATAATAAACAGTAGCTGAGGGGGTAAATATTAATATACCACAAATGTCCCAATTCACCACATTAAGTCAAGTGATGGAGTTTTGGAATAGCAAGGCACTGGAAGAAGAGGCAGATCCGAAAAAGGCCCAAGAAGATCAAACTGCAATTCAAGAAATGGTCAAGAAATATATCAAGAAAAAGATGATACATGGAGGAAAAGATGCAATTGCCCCAACAGAAGATCAATGGAGAAATATAAGAAGTTACTATAAAGAAAAAATGAAGCAGTGTAACCTGGAGCCCACCCAAAATGCTATAATAAGGAAGATAAACCAACTGAAGATACAGAAGCACAAGAATAACATAAGCCGCCAATTAAAAATACAGAAGTATGAAAAGGAGATGAGAATGGCTAAAAAAATGCATCAATGGGCAAAAGAAATGAAAGCAATACAAGAAACGAGAGATTTGTCCTGCATCTTAGTTCTCAAGCAAAAAGAGAAGGGTGTGACCTCAAAGGAGGATATTCGGAGGGAAACTTCAAGAGAACCTGTTGTAAAAATATATACGATTAATTCAAGGCCTCCAAAGCTTGGAAGAGATAAGAAGAGACTAACACATAAGTATCTCACACGCTCTAAAAGCAGATATTCTTGGGATGAATCTGAAAATTCAGAAGAAGAAGATGTTCCCCGTCTGGAAAGTACATTACGATATGCAACAAGCCCACCCCCAGAAGATGAAGGATGCGACTATGATGTGTCAAGAAAAAATGATCCCCCACCATATACCGACTTCCACGTCTTTGTTTTAAGGTGCCTCAAGGAGTCAGAAGTTTACAGGGGAAGAGCGGGAGGGGGGGTTAGAACTACAGGGGAGGGAGAGGGCAGGTGGTTGTAACTGGAGGGGAGGGGGTAAGAGAGGGAGGGAGGGAAGAAGGGGGTGTTAGAACTGGGGGGCAAGAGGGAGAGGGGAGGGGGCAGTGCGAGTGGGGAGGGGATGTAGAGGGTAGATGGAGGAAGGGGTGTCAGAACTAGTTCCTGCTGCAGAAGACCCGGCTCAGGGCTCGGCGGAAGGAGCTGAGCCTGGTCCTCTTCTGGGGCGTCACCAGGCGACTGTGGATCGTCTCTACCGTTTTCTGTACGATGTCATCGTCACTGTAGACGGCGCCGAATCGAACCCCTGCCTTTGTGGAGCCTGAGCGCAGATCTTTGTACACGGCATCGGCCACTTCTATGATGCTCTCTCCATCAGGTCTCACCCTCACGTTCCATTCGGACATCTGGGACTTCAGCTGTGAAAACAGTTTGAGGAACATCGGGAGTATTTCGTGCATCTTTCTGGTCTGAAGCATGCGCTGGCACACCTCATATGCCAAGCCCCGGATATGCTCTGTCTTCCACTCATGCCGAGGATGTTCAGGAGAGCCTTGGGGAGTTGTGGGCAGGGACATAGTGACTTTGTGGATCTCATGAAGGGACTTTCGGTCAGGACTCTTTTTTGAGTCCAGACGCTGCTGAAAGAGCCAATCTTTTAATTTGGTCATGAAGTCCGACACCTTACTTCGGGCTTTCTGTGCAAATTTCCATTTTCCAAAAGAGCCCTTGGGGCTCAGGTGTTCTACAGTGACCTCAGAGAGGGCCTCGCTAACGTTCTTATGCTTCCCGTTGGAGATGTCCTCGGACAGTCTGTCATAGAAACTGCCCTCCTCAATGTCTGCAAGGGGTATGACCAGCTGCTCCAGAGGAACAGAGACGTCTTCCATCATTCCATTTATGTCAGCTTTGACTTTGTGCTCTCTGGCAATTCCGATCAGGGACTGTCTAAAGCAGATCTTAGCGTAACACAGGGTCAGGAAAGACTGGATCCTGTGTAAGACTCCACATAAACAGGAGTTTGTGCTGAAAACACTGGCAGGACTGGAGTGCTGGGAGCTGCTACAGTGAGAGGAGCCCGTCTCCTCACTGATGATGGAGAGAATGGACTTTGCAGCCTCTTGAATGTTATCGCGCACACTGTCCAAGAGCTGCTGCTCCTCCTTTCTGCTGAGGCACGCAGATTTAATAACTGACAGTGCTGCCCGCTCCACGATCTCTGTCACCTGTTCAATTGCAGACTTGGTGCTGGTAGTGGGAGAGGCCTGTCCCTGATTCTCCTTTGGTTCCACAGCATGACGTGGGCAACAGCAGTGGACCCTGATCAGAATGCTCTTTGAAGGTCTATGCACAGTCTCAGATGACTCTTCAGACTGACACTGCTTACAGGGTGCACAGCTGTGAGCCCGTTTCTCACGTACTGTCTGAGGTTTGGTCCTTGGGGCGCTTGCTGGTGCACAGGTCAGAGCCAGTTTGTCTGGAAGCCCTCTCTGCTTAACCGTCTCCTGCTCCATAATACTGCTGAACTGAGTTTGCGGTCTGCTGTTGTAGAGTTTTGATGAATGTGTAACTTAAAAACGACGGCCCCGTAGTTTTCTCAGGGGGCCGACACAAAGACTTCAAAGCTCTGAATCCTTCAGTCCTGCTTTGAATCAAAACTCCGGAGTTGCCATAGTAACCGGACCACGGCGAGTGCATAATTAAAGAAAATTGTTCTGCAGAGACCATTCCTGACTAACATGAATCAATATAGTCACATAGGCACAGATTTTCTGTATTTTACTTTAACAAATTACAGTTTATGCCTCTCTTTACTGTTGGCAGGTATAAATTGGTCAAAAATCTGGGACATTTCTTGTATAAAACTGGGACAAATCACTGGTTTTGTATAAACCTGCTGGGCTCAAAAGTGGGAGTGTCCCGGGTAAATGTCTGGTCTCCCTGTGTTTGCTGACAGCCTTATTCTTGGCATCATCTTTTTAAAACAGGGTCTAAACGAGGTCAGGCACTCAGAAGTGATTCACTCCAGTCTAAACCTCTTCAGTCATAATTTTATGTGAAATGTTTGTAGTGCATGACTGAAGAAAATAAGCTACTACTCCTAAACCTACATTTGTCTTTAAGTAAGGTGGGTTTGCTTTCTTCTCCAAGTCTTTCCCAATATCGTGCAAAAGCTTCGACTGTCGTATAGTTTATCTGCGTCGTGTTGAGAACAAATGGCCAGGACACGGTGCTGTCTTTTGTGGTTTTAATCTGCATGAAACAAAAAGTGCACTTGAAGCACTTAAAGTGTTTTCTGTAACCTTTTTATACGCCCGTAGTAATAAGACGGGACGTATTATGGTATGGCGCTGTCCGTCCGTCCGTCTGTCCGTCTGTGGACACTTCAAAGCTTTGAAGTCTTTGAAGCTTTGTCTTCATGAAAGATCTGAACTCTCTTCTCAAATGTTCTGCTGCTGAAAGCGAGAACAACCCACATTCTCTGCTTCTTTGAGCTTTGACACATTAAAGCTTTGTAGTGTCTTTAAGTTCTGTTGCTGCGATCTGATTGGTGGAATTCCGATTCTAGAATTCTATATACAATAATTCAAAGTACGGGCGTATTTTGCCCCGCTGGCGGAGCTCTTGTTTGTATTAAAGTATTGGTAAGTATAAGGGAGGGAGGATAGGCCAGATCAGAGATTTTAGGTGCGCAGGAGCCTGAGGGTATAACAACAAGGACACTGTAGGTCAAGGTGAAAAAAGATTTATGTTTTAAATTACTTGAAGAATTATTTTACAGAAAACAATATATGTAGAGTATACCGTAATTTTAAAGTCTGAGTCCTTTTTAGTGGATCAAATGTTTGTCTACCTGGGGCTGGGGCTCGCCATCCAGTGTCAGAAGATGATCTGTTCTCTGCACGTCTGCAGTTCTCAGCTTCAATCCCAACAAGAAACCTGACCTAGGGACAAGGCCAGAACAAAGTAGCTCAAAATAAGGCACTATATTTCCATACTACTGTTGCTACTGTTTACATTCTTGTCAAACAATGAATATGAGTTCACAAACATTCGCAATTTCAAAATCACCATATGAATAAAGAGATATGTGGTAAAAGAGTAACTGTTACTTGTTCCATTTTTTAGTGCACGGTCAATACACCTTTAACAAGAGCTCCTCCAGCGGGGCAAAATACGCCCGTACTTTGAATTATTGTATATAGAATTAAGTTAGAATTTGTCAAACCCAGTTAAAGATGAATTGTTGGTGCTGTTTGGAAGTTTGACATTCCTAGGTGAGACGGTTGTCGAGTTAGAGCGCGGACAAGAAATTGTCCACAGACAGACGGACGGACGGACGGACAGCGCCATACCATAATACGTCCCGTCTTACAACGGGCGTATAAAAATACAAAAAAATAGTTTTAAAGTGCATTATAAATACACGATGACTTTTAGTTTTATCTACATCAAAATAATAGAGTGCAATAATAAATTACACCTGACTTTTAAAAGGAACATTTCACAGTGCTCTGAAGCATGTTCGCAGCATAGAATCACACGTGCCAAAACCAAACTAAGCACAATTAAAACATTTTTCTCGTGATGGGCAAAACAACACTGAAGCGTCGACAGTGCAGAGCTCAAAGAGCGAAGTGCTGTGTCGGCGCACATATCGCGTTAAGAGAAGTCACGGGACCGAAACAGTTGCTGTGTCGTTTCAGCGCCACTGGGTTTAACAGGAAGCGCAACTTTCCACCGGTTTGCTCCGTGCTCACAGAAGGTGAGAGTGGCTTTATTTGCTTGTTGCTGTCATGATGTCGTCACCACAAAGAAAGCGAAAAGTTTTCTCAAGTTTGGGATCATTTTGATCTTATAACGCCAAATAAGGTGCGGTTTTATTTACTCTTTTGTTTAGTTTCTTTCTTTTCCTGATCTTTATGCTATTTTGAAGTTTGTAATATTCAGATTCCTTTCCTAATGCACTCTTCATTTCCTGTATTTATTCTATTTAACTCAGTTTTATTTCAGGTTAAATGTCGGCTCTGCTCTACAGAGCTGTCATACACTAACCAAAGCGCTTCTACTAGTGATGGTGAGATGAAGCCTCATGAGGCAGTGAACCACTTGAGCCAATGGGTTCGAGAAAGGGTTCATTTCTCGAAGCTTCATGTGCTTATGAACCCACCAACTGGCCAAGTGTGTAATCACAGGCAGCTTTATCTGAACCACATGTGGTGTGTAGTACTAGAGCTACATTCAATGTTTTTGTCTGTTATGTATGTTGAGAATCACTATGAATGACAAAGAATGTATGACCAAATCATTCGTGTCCATATATTATCACATATGTGTATCATACATTTTGTATGTGTTTTGTGTGTATACATTTTCCCAAAATAGTAATATGGCAGGTAAAGCTGTTTTTCTGAAAATAGCAAGGGGCGTAATCAGACAGAGGACAGTGAAAGTGCTTGTGGAACTAGGGAAAGGGGGCACAGATAATGCTTGTGTATCTTGGACAATGACGCACAGGACAGGGGAAACTCCAAACTATCTCCAAACTATATAAACGCTGTCCAAATTCTCCAAACTCAACTAAACGCAACTCTCGTACAAACACCCACATTCTGAATGAAGCCTGAGGGGTCTATACATTATACATCCATGGGTCTATCATAGACCGTATATATGAGTGGACTAAGTGACTGTGATGTCACCCATAGTGTTCAGCATCGCTCAAATGAGGCTCCCGATGCCACGGTTAAAGGAGCGAATTTGGAGCCAGGCTCCATGTTTGGAAATCCGACCGCGAGTATCATAGCAACAACAACGCCAATCATGATTGAGGAGGTTAAATAAGCCCGCCCGACTGGCCTGGGAGTGCCGCCCTTCTCACAGCGGTGATATTCTGCACCATTCTGCACGGACCGCTGGATTTTGATGATTCTTGAGAATAAGAAGGAAACTTTTAGCTTTTATCATCAAACTTAAGTACAAGTCATTGATTTATGTTATATGTTCTGTTATGTACGAACAGTATGTGACCGGTGTGTCTTGCCTTCTCGTCTATCTCAATGACCCACAGAAGCTGCTGGAGTTTGGTGTGACAGCAGTTTTTTCATGTGCACTCTCTCATCTGCACAAAATAATATAGCACAGTTGTTGTGAATTGATTTGTAGTGGACATTCACCATGTGCGCTCTCTCATCTCGTCTCGAGTTCTCCTTTACAATGCGCACACACGACGTCACCCTCGACTGACCGGGCAAAACTCAGGTACTCGGCGATCACGTCAGGGAACGCAGCATCAGCCCCTCCCTCGACTCGCATCGGGAGTCACCAATTGAAGGAAGAAACCTGCGTCCTATGCAGCTTTTCTTTCATGTGTGTTCAGTATCGATGAGAGACGACCAAGATTCAATAGATTCAAATTATAACAAAGTTTAATACCTGACAGTACAATTCTAAGCAGAGCTCTGGGTCTGAAGAGGTCCCTCAGCACACAATCTACATGCGTCTTAGGTCAGGCACAACTTCAGAACGCACACACCCCCTTCAGCCCAGCATTTAAAGACAAGCATTATAAATATTCATGAACCTATGACTAAACATTTCCCCGTGTCCAGCTGACTCCATCTCCTTTCCCAAATTTGGTGTTCCTGTCGTCTCCTCACAGCCAGACCTCACGTGACTCCATGACCTTGAAGACATGAGTTTTTCCCACAAGGAGCCTGGACAGAGCCTGGACAGAAAGAAACATGGACCCTGCCCTAATGATAAGCTCCGGGCCAGCTGTGGGCCTGCTCTGTACGCCTTTGTTCCAGAGATGTTAAAGGCACAATATGAATTTTATACTGATGACTGGTAGAAATGATTACATTCTTCATTACAAGGCATATATTAAAGGCACACAATGAATTTATAATCAGTAGTGAAAATTATTATATTCTTCAGTAGTAACAAGAGCTCCGCCAGCGGGGCAAAATACGCCCGTACTTTGAATTATTATACGCCCGTTGTAATACGGGACGTATTATGGTATGACGCTGTCCGTCCGTCCGTCCGTCCGTCCGTCTGTGGACAACCGTCTCACCTAGGAATGTCAAACTTCATGGCTGGACACCCCATGGGTCAAGGATGTTCCCTATTGATTTCAAGGTCACAGGGTCAAAGGTCAAGGTCACGGCCCGACCCTTTGCGAAAACCTTGTCAGTATTGGAATCTTCCAAACTGCACCAACAATTCATCTTTAACTAGGTTTGACAAATTCTAACTTAATTCTATATACAATAATTCAAAGTACGGGCGTATTTTGCCCCGCTGGAGGAGCTCTTGTTGCAGTTAATAGATGCTTTTATTTAAATGAGTGCGCATCTACTCCTCAGTGGAATCGTCATGAGGAGGAGGGCGGGGCGGAGCAAAGTCGGCCATGTTGGGAAGGTCAAACACCACACAGCAGCTCAGAGCAGAACGAGGGATCTCCATGTCCCGCACCTGAGTCCAAACTCCGGTCCTTGCATCAAAACATTCAGCACGACAAAGGATGCCCCGATTTTCCCCGCCTACAACATATAGCTGATTGTCAACAACCTCAATGCCAAAGTTGCTGCGCTCGGTCCACATGTTGGGTAGGGGGCGCCACGTGTTGGTTGCGGGGTTATAGGCTTCAACAGTGCTCAAACGGGAATCGCTATTAAACCCACCAACAGCATAGATTTCATTGGCATAGGCGATGACACTGAGCCCAGTGCGCATGGTGGACATATCCGCTATCATGGTCCACTGTTCGGTTAGTGGGTTGTAAGTCTCAGCTGATGCCAGGTGATGTTGACCATTAAAACCTCCACAAATGTAGATCTTTCCATTGTACACTGTGCTGCTGGCATCGCTCCTCTTTTCGTTCATAGGTGAAATCATGGTCCACTGATTGGTCACTGGCAAGTACCTTTCGGCTGTCTTCAGCCTGTCCAGTCCATCGAACCCGCCTATCGCGTAGATCAAACCATCCAGCAAAGTCACACTAACGCCGCTCCTACGTGAATGCATGGGTGCTAATTCTTGCCACGTGTGAATTGCCAGGTCGTACTTGCAGGTAGTGTTGAGCTGGTGATGGCCGTCAAACCCTCCAATCACGTACACAGATCCATTAAGGAACACTGTGCCGTGATGGGCTCTTGGAGTCCAGTCATCATTAGCCACACCCACCCAGCGATCGGTGAGGTTGTCATAGACTTCAATGCTGTTGGTTGTTCTGTCTTGGCTATAGCCACCAATAACCATAAGCACCGCACTGGGCAGCCTTGGAGTGGCTAGACGAGTGGGGGGCAGGGAGGCATTGTACCTCCTAGCTCCTTCATCCAACATCACCTTTATGATCTTCGCCTCCACAGTCTTCCAGTTATGAATGTAGTGGGACAGGTTATATCTAATCATGCACTGAGTGAAGTAATCAACAGGGATCAGACCCAGACGGACTTTTAGTAGGAGGTCGGCCAAGTAGTGGTTCCTTTCCTCAGGAGCATGTGCAATCCATCTGATGACTGCCACTAACACGGTGGTCTCCTCCTTCACGTTCAGCCGATCATCATCAATGACTGAACACAGGTCTTCCCTGGAGAGCTGGAAGAACTCTTCAGAGCTGGTCACCACCTCTTCGAAATGCTTCAGGACGTATAAGAAGGCTTGTTTCCTCAGCTGGGGGTAGTAGTACTTGTTTGAGATACCCCATACAGTGATGCAGTTACTGGGGGACATTTGCTCCTTCATGACCTGACAGCAGACTTCGGTAATGCCGCTCACATCTAAGTAGTCAGCAGCTATAAAGAGCTCCTGGAGGTTTTCCTGGGTGATGTGCACCACCCCGGTGTAGCAGTAGTCCAGGATAATCTTCATGATATCAGCTGACACATTGGAGATCTCAAACACCTGGCAGTCAGGGCTGGACCAGTCAGTGAAGAGGCTTTTAAAGTATGTGCTGCAGCTACACAGAACCAGTTTGTGTGCTGGGAATTGCACGCCGGCCACGTTGAGCAAAGCATCGCACAACTTCTGCTCCCTCCTCAATTCCTCGAACACAGTGTTCATGTTTGGTTTTGTATTTGAAAATGGATATCTTTGCACAGAGACATGTCTGTCTCTGTGCCCTCTCACAGTGAAAGTGAAGCCTCTTTCCATCTCTGTCTTTTTATCTTCCATCTCTGTCCTTTTATGTTACGTGCCGTAGATCTGAACTCTCTTCTCAAATGTTCTGCTGCTGAAAGCGAGAACAACCCACATTCTCTGCTTCTTTGAGCTTTGACACTTCAAAGCTTTGTAGTGTCTTTAAGTTCTGTTGCTGCAATCTGATTGGTGGAATTCCGATTCTAGAATGTGATGATGTCATACTCATACTCCTACTGCAAGAGCCAGATTTCCCTATTGATTATCCGTCTGTCTGGCCGTCTGGTTATTATCATACGCCCGTTGTAATAAGACGGGACGTATTATGGTATGGCGCTGTCCGTCCGTCCGTCCGTGCGTCTGTGGACACTTCAAAGCTTTGAAGTCTTTGAAGCTTTGTCCGCGCTCTAACTCGACAACCGTCTCACCTAGGAATGTCAAACTTCCAAACTGCACCAACAATTCACCTTTAACAAGGTTTGACAAATTCTCTCCCATTGCCTAGCGACCGCTGCAGCTGGAACTGTGTGTCACCTTTGAACTTTAAACTTCAAAGCTTTGAAGTCTTTGAAGCTTTGTCTTCATGAAGAGGCAAAACATGTGGGGTATGCGCCTATATATATATAACTAGGTTTGACAAATTCTAACTTAATTCTATATACAATAATTCAAAGTACGGGTGTATTTTGCCCCGCTGGCGGAGCTCTTGTTGTATATAGAATTCTAGAATCGGAATTCCACCAATCAGATCGCAGCAACAGAACTTAAAGACACTACAAAGCTTTAGTGTCAAAGCTCAAAGAAGCAGAGAATGTGGGATGTTCTCGCTTTCAGCAGCAGAACATTTGAGAAGAGAGTTCAGATCTTTCATGAAGACAAAGCTTCAAAGACTTCAAAGCTTTGAAGTGTCCACAGACGGACGGACGGACGGACAGCGCCATACCATAATACGTCCCGTCTTACACAACGGGCGTATAATAATAACAAGTGTGAAAAAAACCTGAAGTCACATAAAATTGATACCACTGACCTACAGCATGGATCGATACAAAAATATACAATAAAATACACAAATACAGTATACCTTATATATATATCGGCGCATGCCCCACATGTTTTGCCTCTTCATGAAGACAAAGCTTCAAAGACTTCAACTGTTACGGTTACTGTGGCAACTCCGGAGTTTTGATTCAAAGCAGGACTGAAGGATTCACAGCTTTGAAGTCTTTGTGTCGGCCCCCTGAGAAAACTACGGGGCCGTCGTTTTTAAGTTACACATTCATCAAAACTCTACAACAGCAGACCGCAAACTCAGTTCAGCAGTATTATATCTGTTAGCTTAGATCGTATATCTATCAGCTTATATCTTACATCTATAATCTTATACCTTATATCTATTAGCTTATACCTTTTATCTATAAGCTTATCCACAGTGAAGAATTTACCCCGGAGGAGATGGTGCAGATGTCTGAGATCAGACGAACAACAAGCAGGACTGGACGCGGGCGTGGGCTCTCAAAAGAACAAAGCTTGAATGAGCTGAGGCGATGTACTCAGACACTCTCCTCACAAGAGGCAACCACTTATGTTCCCTCAACACCACGAGACACTCTATACCCTCATGTTCCTCTATCCCCTCAGAGCAACAAAATGCTCTGTCAAGTACCTGAAGAGGACGCTACATCTCTGAAGGAGCTAAAGGTTCCCGCCTCTCCAAAGCCTGTAGACATCGACATGCAGGAGAAAATCAAACGTTTCAGAGTTGCAAAAGAACTGAGACAGAATGGTTTGGGAGAGCAGAGTCTGGGCAGGCTCCTCTCCAGTCACCCATACAGTGTGTTCCCAGAGGAGGAGGATTCCTCAATTTTAGAACAACGAGCTGAGCAGATGGATATGCAGAGTGGACTTCAAACAACGCAGAAGCAAGAAGAGGTTAAGGCAGCTCCACAGGAACCAGCAAGCGCCCCAAGGACCAAACCTCAGACAGTACGTGAGAAACGGGCTCACAGCTGTGCACCCTGTAAGCAGTGTCAGTCTGAAGAGTCATCTGAGACTGTGCATAGACCTTCAAAGAGCATTCTGATCAGGGTCCACTGCTGTTGCCCACGTCATGCTGTGGAACCAAAGGAGAATCAGGGACAGGCCTCTCCCACTACCAGCACCAAGTCTGCAATTGAACAGGTGACAGAGATCGTGGAGCGGGCAGCACTGTTAGTTATTAAATCTGCGTGCCTCAGCAGAAAGGAGGAGCAGCAGCTCTTGGACAGTGTGCGCAATAACATTCAAGAGGCTGCAAAGTCCATTCTCTCCATCATCAGTGAGGAGACGGGCTCCTCTCACTGTAGCAGCTCCCAGCACTCCAGTCCTGCCAGTGTTTTCAGCACAAACTCCTGTTTATATGGAGTCTTACACAGGATCCAGTCTTTCCTGACCCTGTGTTACGCTAAGATCTGCTTTAGACAGTCCCTGATCGGAATTGCCAGAGAGCACAAAGTCAAAGCTGACATAAATGGAATGATGGAAGACGTCTCTGTTCCTCTGGAGCAGCTGGTCATACCCCTTGCAGACATCGAGGAGGGCAGTTTCTATGACAGACTGTCCGAGGACATCTCCAACGGGAAGCATAAGAACGTTAGCGAGGCCCTCTCTGAGGTCACTGTAGAACACCTGAGCCCCAAGGGCTCTTTTGGAAAATGGAAATTTGCACAGAAAGCCCGAAGTAAGGTGTCGGACTTCATGACCAAATTAAAAGATTGGCTCTTTCAGCAGCGTCTGGACTCAAAAAAGAGTCCTGACCGAAAGTCCCTTCATGAGATCCACAAAGTCACTATGTCCCTGCCCACAACTCCCCAAGGCTCTCCTGAACATCCTCGGCATGAGTGGAAGACAGAGCATATCCGGGGCTTGGCGTATGAGGTGTGCCAGCGCATGCTTCAGACCAGAAAGATGCACGAAATACTCCCGATGTTCCTCAAACTGTTTTCACAGCTGAAGTCCCAGATGTCCGAATGGAACGTGAGGGTGAGACCTGATGGAGAGAGCATCATGGAAGTGGCCGATGCCGTGTACAAAGATCTGCGCTCAGGCTCCACAAAGGCAGGGGTTCGATTCGGCGCCGTCTACAGTGACGATGACATCGTACAGAAAACGGTAGAGACGATCCACAGTCGCCTGGTGACGCCCCAGAAGAGGACCAGGCTCAGCTCCTTCCGCCGAGCCCTGAGCCGGGTCTTCTGCAGCAGGAACTAGTTCTGACACCCCTTCCTCCATCTACCCTCTACATCCCCTCCCCACTCGCACTGCCCCCTCCCCTCTCCCTCTTGCCCCCCAGTTCTAACACCCCCTTCTTCCCTCCCTCCCTCTCTTACCCCCTCCCCTCCAGTTACAACCACCTGCCCTCTCCCTCCCCTGTAGTTCTAACCCCGCCTCCCGCTCTTCCCCTGTAAACTTCTGACTCCTTGAGGCACCTTAAAACAAAGACGTGGAAGTCGGTATATGGTGGGGGATCATTTTTTCTTGACTTCCTGTCCTTGTTTTTGTTTTATTTGTGTATTTTATTGTATATTTTTGTATCGATCCAAAAATATACAATAAAATACACAAATACAGTATACCTTATATATATATCGGCGCATGCCCCACATGTTTTGCCTCTTCATGAAGACAAAGCTTCAAAGACTTCAAAGCTTTGAAGTGTCCACAGACGGACGGACGGACAGCGCCATACCATAATACGTCCCGTCTTACAACAGGCGTATAACAGGAGCTCCTCCAGTGGGGCAAAATACGCCCGTACTTTGAATTATTGTATATAGAATTAAGTTAGAATTTGTCAAACCTAGTTAAAGATGAATTGTTGGTGCAGTTTGGAAGTTTGACATTCCTAGGTGAGACGGTTGTCGAGTTAGAGAACAAACAAGAAATTGTCCACAGACAGACGGACAGACAGACAGACAGACGGACGGATAATCAATAGGGAAATCTGGCTCTTGCAGTAGGAGTATGAGTATGACATCATCACATTCTAGAATCGGAATTCCACCAATCAGATTGCAGCAACAGAACTTAAAGACACTACAAAGACTTCAAAGCTTTGAAGTGTCCACAGACAGACAGACAGACGGACGGACGGACGGACGGACGGACGGACAGCGCCATACCATAATACGTCCCGTCTTACAACGGGCGTATAAAAATATACAATAAAATACACAAATACAGTATACCTTATATATATATATCGGCGCATGCCCCACATGTTTTGCCTCTTCATGAAGACAAAGCTTCAAAGACTTCAAAGCTTTGAAGTGTCCACAGACAGATGGACGGACAGCACTATACCATAATACGTCCCGTCTTACAACGGGCGTATAAAAAAGCATCATAAATAGAAAAAAAACCATCATAAATAGAAAAAAACCCATCATAAATAGAAAAAAAGCATCATAAATAGAAAAAAAGCATCATATATAGAAAACGGTCCGTCTGTCCGTCTGTCCGTCTGTCTGTGGACAATTTCTTGTTTTTTCTGTGCTCCTAAAATTTTTAACTTAGGGGCAGATGTGCTCCTGAAAAAAAAAGTTAGCGTAGACCCTGGGTGGGAGGGAATGGCATCCATCACAATAGCAAATTCTTTTGGAGTTACAGGCAGAGTAAAGGCAGTTAAAAATTCAGAGTAATTCAATAAATGCCCATTTTAATTAAATAATTGCTTGACAAAGACAACATCTCCCTCCACCCAGTTTTTGAAGTAAAGCGATTTATTTTTATATAATATATTGCAGTTGTTCCAGATCATATAAGTATGAGGAGAGGAAGAGTGGTGGTGAATCAGTTGCCAGGCCAACATTTGTTTGTGAAATTTAGACAGTTTACAGAGGAAGTTTCTCTACATTATAGTTGGATTTAAGCAATAAGTGCAGATTTCCTAACTTGGAAAATATTACAGAAGGAATATGGTTCCAGGCAGATTTTTGAGCAGTTAGTAGGTTGAGTGACCAATTGATTTTGAATGTGTAGATGTAAAATCTAAGAAGTTTAGGCCACCAGCTTCTGTTGTATTTGTGATTACTGAATTTTTAATATAGTGTGTTTTTTCCATACAAAATTATACAACGTTTGATCAGTTGTTTTGCCTATTTTGGGATCCACATGAAGGGCCATTGCAGAATAGATTAGTCTAGAGATACCTCGTGTTTTAGTTAACAGTATTCTACCATTCATAGACAGGTCTCTCTGTAGCCACTGATTAAACCTTTTTTTTTCTTTTATCGAGAACTGGCTCAAAGTTTAACTTACCCCGCTCTTTCTCGTCTTTTGAGATTACTCTTCCCATCCATCCATCTTCTTCCTCCGCTTATCCGGGGCCGGGTCGCGGGGGCAGCAGTCTAAGCAGGGGCTCCCAAGCTTCCTTTTCCCCAGCCACTTCCTCCAGCTCCTCCGGACGGACCCCGAGGTGTTCCCAGGCCAGCCGAGAGACATAGTCCCTCCAGCGTGTCCTGGGTCTTCCCCGGGGCCTCCTACCGGTGGGACATGCCCGGAACACCTCCCGAGGGAGGCGTCCTGGAGGCATCCGGACCAGATGCCCGAGCCACCTCAGCTGGCTCCTCTCGACGTGGAGGAGCAGCAACTCTACTCCGAGCTCCTCCCGTGTGACCGAGCTCCTCACCTTATCTCTAAGGGAGCGCCCGGCCACTCTGCGAAGGAAACTCATTTCGGCCGCTTGTATCCGCGATCTCGTTCTTTTGGTCATTACCCAGAGCTCATGACCATAGGTGAGGGTAGGAACGTAGATTGAGGTAAATCGAGAGCTTCGCCTTTCGGCTCAGCTCCCTCTTCACCACAACGGTCCGATACAGCGACCGCATCACTGCCGACGCTGCACCGAGCCGCCTGTCAATCTCACGCTCCATCCTCCCCTCACTCGTGAACAAGACCCCGAGATACTTAAACTCCTCCACTTGAGGCAGAGACTCCCCACCCACCCGGAGAGGGCAATCCACCTTTTTCTGGTCGAGAACCATGGCCTCGGATTTGGAACAGCTGATTCTCATCCCAGCCGCTTCACACTCGGCTGCAAACCGCCCCAGTGCACGCTGAAGGTCCTGGCTCGATGGAGCCAACAGGACAACATCATCCGCAAAAAGCAGAGATGAGATCCTGTGGTCCCCGAACTGGACCCGCTCCGGCCCCTGGCTGCACCTAGAAATTCTGTCCATAAATACAATGAACAGAACCGGTGACAAAGGGCAGCCCTGGCGGAGTCCAATATGCACCGGGAACAGGTCTGACTTACTGCCGGCAATGCGAACACAGCTCCTGCTCCGGTCATACAGGGACCGGACAGCCCTTAGCAAAGGGCCCCTGACCCCATACTCCCGGAGCACCCCCCACAGGGCACCACGAGGGACACGGTCGAATGCCTTCTCCAGGTCCACAAAGCACATGTGGACTGGTTGGGCAAACTCCCATGAACCCTCGAGCACCCGATGGAGGGTGTAGAGCTGGTCCAGTGTTCCACGACCAGGCCGAAAACCACACTCCTCCTCTTGAATCCGAGGTTCGACTATCGGCCGAACTCTCCTCTCCAGTCCCCTGGCATAGACTTTACCGGGAAGGCTGAGGAGTGTGATTCCCCTATAGTTGGAACACACCCTCCGGTCCCCCTTTTTATACAGAGGGACCACCACCCCGGTCTGCCAGTCCAGAGGTACTGTTCCCGACCGCCACGCGATGTTGCAGAGGCGTGTCAGCCAAGACAGCCCCACAACACCCAGAGACTTAAGGTACTCAGGACGGATCTCATCCACCCCCGGAGCCTTGCCACCGAGGAGCTTTCCGACCACCTCAGTGACTTCGGCCAGGGTGATGGGTGAGTCCGCCTCTGGGTCCCCAGCCTCGGCCTTCTCTTCGGAGGACGTGACGGTGGGATTGAGGAGATCCCCAAAGTATTCCTTCCACTGCCCGACAACATCCCCAGTCGAGGTCAGCAGCTCTCCCCCCGCACTGTAAACAGTGTTGGTGAAGAACTGCTTCCCCCTCCTGAGGCGCCGGACGGTTTGCCAGAATTTCCTTGGGGCCGTCCGATAGTCCTCCTCCATGGCCTCCCCGAACTCCTCTCAGACCCGAGTTTTTGCCGCTGCAACCGCCCGGGCTGCAGCACGCTTGGCCTGCCGGTACCCGTCAGCTGCTTCAGGAGTCCCCCGAGCCAGCAAGGCCCGGTAGGACTCCTTCGTCAGCTTGACGGCATCCCTTACTTGTGTCCACCACCGGGTTCGGGGATTGCCGCCGCGACAGGCACCACAGACCTTATGGCCACAGCTACGAGCGGCCGCATCAACAATGGAGGCCGAGAACGAAGCCCACTCGGGCTCCATGTCCCCAGCCTCCCCCGGGATCTGGGAGAAGCTCTCCCGGAGGTGTGAGTTGAAGGCCGCACTGACAGAAGGTTCTGCCAGACGTTCCCAACAGACCCTCACGATACGCTTGGGCCTGCCAGGTCTTTCCGGCTTCCTCCTCCGCCAGCGGACCCAACTCACCACCAGGTGGTGATCAGTTGACAGCTCTGCCCCTCTCTTCACCCGAGTGTCCAAGACACACGGCCGGAGGTCAGATGACACGACAACAAAGTCGATCATCGACCTCCGGCCTAGGGAGTCCTGGTGCCACGTGCACCGATGGACCCCCTTGTGCTCGAACATGGTGTTCGTTATGGACAAACTGTGACTAGCACAGAAGTCCAATAACAGAACACCGCTCGGGTTCAGATCGGGGAGGCCGTTCCTCCCAATCACCCCTCTCCAAGTGTCACTGTCGTTGCCCACGTGGGCGTTGAAGTCCCCCAGTAGAACAACGGAGTCCCCGGTTGGTGCACTGTCCAGTACCCCTCCCAGAGACTCCAAGAAGGCCGGGTACTCTGCACTGCTGTTCGGCCCGTAGGCCGACACCACAGTGAGAGACCTGTCCCTGACCCGAAGGCGCAGGGACGCGACCCTCTCGTTCACCGGGGTGAACTCCAACACGCAGCGGCTGAGCTGTGGGGCTATAAGCAAGCCCACACCAGCTCGCCGCCGCTCCCCGCGGCCAACGCCAGAGAAATGAGAGTCCAACCCCTCTCAAGGAGTTGGGTTCCGGACCCCAAGCTGTGTGTGGAGGTGAGGCCGACTATATCTAGCCGGTAACGCTCAACCTCCCGCACAAGCTCAGGCTCCTTCCCCCCCAGCGAGGTGACATTCCATGTCCCCAGAGCTAGTCTCCATGTCCGGAGATCCGGTCGCCGAGGCCCCTGCCTTCGACCGCCACCCAGATCTCTCCGCACCCGACCCCCATGGCTCCTCTCGCAGATGGTGGGCCCACCAGAGGGCGGCCCCACGTCGCTCCTTCGGGCTGGGCCCGGCCGGGCCCGTGGGGAAAGGCCTGGCCACCAGGCGCTCGCCAGCGTGCACCCACTGCAGGCCTGGCTCCAGGGTGGGGCCCCGGTGTCGCCATTCCGGGCGACGTAACTGGCCGTTGTATGGTCATCATCATTAGGGGCTTCTGAACCGCTCTTCGTCTGACCCGTCCCCCCAAACCTGTTTGCCTTGGGTGACCCTACCAGGGGCATAAAGCCCCCGACAACATTGCTCCTGGGATCATTCGGGCAATCAAGAGATTACTCTTCCCAAATAGGTTATTTCTTTTTTAACTGGAATATTGTAAATAACAGTATCATTGCACATTTTAATAGACAGGAATTCACACTTGTTTAGGTTGAGACAAAGACCTGAGGCTTTGGAGAATTCTTCACTTAACTTCAAGGCAGTAGGGATTTGTTCAGAGTTTTTTAGGAACAGAGTGGTGTCATCTGCTACCTGACTAATTCTGAACTGCCTGTCTGATACCATGATACCATGAATATGACCTTCTAAGATGTAATCTGATAGCAACTGTGCGGCTAACAAGAACAAATAGGGTGCGACTGGACAGCCCTGCCGGACACCGCGGGCTACACTAAACCAGGGAGATTTTAGGCAAATTGATGAATTACAATTGCTATATAATGTCCTAACTGCACCTATGTAAAAACTTTTCCAGCGATTGAAATATGAAGTCGTGTTCAAGGGTACCAAATGCCTTATAAAAATCTAAGAATAGAATAAGACTATTATCTTCAATAATAATAATAATAATGCATCAGTTTTATACAGCGCTTTTCAGGACACTCAAAGACGCTTTACAGAGCATTATTCATTCACTCCAGACCCGGTGGTGTAAACTACTATTGTAGCCACAGCTGCCGTGGGGCAGACTGACAGAAGCGAGGCTCCAATCTGCACCATCGGCCCCTCCGACCACCACCAACACTCACGCACACACCACTTTCATACTAGGCAATGTGGGTGAAGTGTCTTGCCTAAGGACACTACGACAGTTTTTTTTGCCACTGGCGCCCCCCTGTGGCACCTGGAATTCCCAGTGGTCTCCATCCAAGTACTGACCAGGCCCTGCTTAAGCTCGGAGTCGTCCAGCAGGTCAAGAACCAACTGTACATTATTGGCAATATGCTGCTTTTCATGAACACCGATTGTGAATCACTTATTATAAAAGGTAGTGCTTTTTTAATTCATTTCGCAAGGATTAGGGCTAAGATGAATGCTCCTTGTGCTTTCCTTCTGTAGATATTGTCGAGCTTATTCTGGGAGTCAGAGAGTCTTAGTAGGTCATCTTCTGGTTGCCAGAGTGGTTAGAGAAAAAAGAGATTTGGGCACAAGTCATTTTCTTCTCGGTGTCTGATTTTGGCTAGATTGCCACTGTACTTTCTGATAAATTTTCCGACTTCAAATAGACTTCTTCAAAAGAACTTTGGTGACACGCAGCTTCAAAATGAGACTTTATAAGTTTTGTAACATGATTAATGACCTCTGTATGGGTAAGGAGACTATTACTGAGCTTCCAACATAAGGCTCTGGGGATATTGGCAGCTGGAGTCAGAGTAAGATTTAATGTCAGTGACAGTGACAGTCAGTGACAGTGTTAGTTTGTGGTCTGAAAGTGGAGCAGGGTGAACATGATGCACAGTCGCACCACATGACATTTTAACACTTTAACTACAAAAAACGTGCAGAATAATTCACCACATTTCTATAGTGCCTCTGACCTCCATGAAACTAAATATTTTTTTTCAGAAATCATAAATTATTCTGCACGTTTTTTGTAGTTAAAGTGTTAAAATGTCATGTGGTGCGACTGTGCATCATGTGGTGCGACTAATAATAACCATAATTCTATGTCTGGAATTTTAATAACAATGTAGACGTGGGTGAATGGGAATCTTGAGGCATTTTTCTTCATTTGACACATTTTACACTGTAGTAGTTTGTTCATTAAACACAAGGTCATATTGGACAGCAAAAGAAAATATCAATATGCATTTAAAATCAACTGACGGCACGGGGTCTGAGTGGCTACCGCTCACGCCTCACAGCAAGAAGGTTCCGGGTTTGATCCCCAGACAAAATATATAATAATAATGACAGTAATAATAATAACAGTACTTATGAGTTCAGTAGTGCAGTTTTAAGTAAACTGTATTCCACAAAAATATGTTTTTAAATCATAATAGCGCTCTGTATTTGCCTGTAGAATTCAGTTTGTATTTGAAATGACGTCATCGGTGCCGTGAGTCTGGTTCCGGAATTGCCGAGGTTTGGTTACTAGGGCATAAATCAAATAGAAAAAAGAAAAATGCATGAAAATGTACTTTGTGATTTTCAAACAAGAATGGTCATTTGTGACGAGGGGAATTTGTTTTCAATATTTATTAATTTCTTTATTATTTATTAATTTTTGTCTGTAGATCTTCCTGATGTGCTTTTCTCCAACAAGAGTATTTCAACAGCACCCGAACCCGAACCCTTCCCCAGGACGCCTCCTCTTCATCAGCTGAAGGAGAGGAGCCGTTTGGTCCAATCAAAGAACTACAGGGGAGGGAGAGGGCAGGTGGTTGTAACTGGAGGGGAGGGGGTAAGAGAGGGAGGGAGGGATGAAGGGGGTGTTAGAACTGGGGGGCAAGAGGGAGAGGGGAGGGGGCAGTGCGAGTGGGGAGGGGATGTAGAGGGTAGATGGAGGAAGGGGTGTCAGAACTAGTTCCTGCTGCAGAAGACCCGGCTCAGGGCTCGGCGGAAGGAGCTGAGCCTGGTCCTCTTCTGGGGCGTCACCAGGCGACTGTGGATCGTCTCTACCGTTTTCTGTACGATGTCATCGTCACTGTAGACGGCGCCGAATCGAACCCCTGCCTTTGTGAAGCCTGAGCGCAGATCTTTGTACACGGCATCGGCCACTTCCATGATGCTCTCTCCATCAGGTCTCACCCTCACGTTCCATTCGGACATCTGGGACTTCAGCTGTAAAAACAGTTTGAGGAACATCGGGAGTATTTCGTGCATCTTTCTGGTCTGAAGCATGCGCTGGCACACCTCATACGCCAAGCCCCGGATATGCTCTGTCTTCCACTCATGCCGAGGATGTTCAGGAGAGCCTTGGGGAGTTGTGGGCAGGGACATAGTGACTTTGTGGATCTCATGAAGGGACTTTCGGTCAGGACTCTTTTTTGAGTCCAGACGCTGCTGAAAGAGCCAATCTTTTAATTTGGTCATGAAGTCCGACACCTTACTTCGGGCTTTCTGTGCAAATTTCCATTTTCCAAAAGAGCCCTTGGGGCTCAGGTGTTCTACAGTGACCTCAGAGAGGGCCTCGCTAACGTTCTTATGCTTCCCGTTGGAGATGTCCTCGGACAGTCTGTCATAGAAACTGCCCTCCTCAATGTCTGCAAGGGGTATGACCAGCTGCTCCAGAGGAACAGAGACGTCTTCCATCATTCCATTTATGTCAGCTTTGACTTTGCGCTCTCTGGCAATTCCGATCAGGGACTGTCTAAAGCAGATCTTAGCGTAACACAGGGTCAGGAAAGACTGGATCCTGTGTAAGACTCCATATAAACAGGAGTTTGTGCTGAAAACACTGGCAGGACTGGAGTGCTGGGAGCTGCTACAGTGAGAGGAGCCCGTCTCCTCACTGATGATGGAGAGAATGGACTTTGCAGCCTCTTGAATGTTATCGCGCACACTGTCCAAGAGCTGCTGCTCCTCCTTTCTGCTGACGCACGCAGATTTAATAACTGACAGTGCTGCCCGCTCCACGATCTCTGTCACCTGTTCAATTGCAGACTTGGTGCTGGTAGTGGGAGAGGCCTGTCCCTGATTCTCCTTTGGTTCCACAGCATGACGTGGGCAACAGCAGTGGACCCTGATCAGAATGCTCTTTGAAGGTCTATGCACAGTCTCAGATGACTCTTCAGACTGACACTGCTTACAGGGTGCACAGCTGTGAGCCCGTTTCTCACGTACTGTCTGAGGTTTGGTCCTTGGGGCGCTTGCTGGTTCCCGTGGAGCTGCCTTAACCTCTTCTTGCTTCTGCGTTGTTTGAAGTCCACTCTGCATATCCATCTGCTCAGCTCGTTGTTCTAAAATTGAGGAATCCTCCTCCTCTGGGAACACACTGTATGGGTGACTGGAGAGGAGCCTGCCCAGACTCTGCTCTGCAAATTGCTCCTTCTTCTGCCCTTTACGTTGGACACAAGGTGCACAGGTCAGAGCCAGTTTGTCTGGAAGCCCTCTCTGCTTAACCGTCTCCTGCTCCACTTTATCCACAGGCTTAGGAGAGGCAGGAGGAAGGTCTTGCAGAGATGCACCACCAGAGCTCTGAGTCCTTGATTTCAAAGGAGAGGACAAATGGTGCTGGACAAAAGGTGCTGGGTCCTCGTCCCTGTCATCCTTGAGCGTTTTGGTCCCACATGGGAGAGAGGGGAAGAGACCTATCCTGGGTACACAGCCAGGCGTCACATTACTCTGCTGGGAGGACTGGGTACAATTTGTTTCCAAAGAAGCGTCATCCTTGGGTGTTTTGAGCCCAGTTGGGGGGCAGGGGCAGAGTCTTATATTGGTGGGTGCTGAAGCAGGCATCACAATAGGCAACAGGGGGGACTGTGTAGAATTTGGGGCCCATGATGCAGAGCGCTGATTTTGTTGGTGTTCAGAGGGGTCCCCGATGGTTGGTGTCACTCCCAACCCATTCTGTCTCAGTTCTTTTGCAACTCTGAAACGTTTGATTTTCTCCTGCATGTCGATGTCTACAGGCTTTGGAGAGGCGGGAACCTTTAGCTCCTTCAGAGATGTAGCGTCCTCTTCAGGTACTTGACAGAGCATTTTGTTGCTCTGAGGGGATAGAGGAACATGAGGGGATAGAGTGTCTCGTGGTGTTGAGGGAACATAAGTGGTTGCCTCTTGTGAGGAGAGTATCTGAGCACATCGCCTCAGCTCATTCAAGCTTTGTTCTTTTGAGAGCCCACGCCCGCGTCCAGTCCTGCTTGTTGTTCGTCTGATCTCAGACATCTGCACCATCTCCTCCGGGGCCTTCTGCCCGGGCTCTGCCTGAGGTTTCTGGTCTTCAGACCTCTGCTCTGTCTTTAGATGGTTCTTCATGTCCAGAGCTGCCCTCAGATCTTGTACCAGGCTCAGATTGTTTTCTTTGTAGAGCGTCACTTCCTCCTGCAGCTGCTGGTACCTCCCTTGCTCCTCTCCCAGCTCATGCTGCAGAACAGTGACCTCCTTGTTCAGCTCCTCCAGCCTCATTTGACCCTGGACCTTCTCCGCCTCTGCAGACCTCCTCAGAAGTTTCATCTCCTCCTGCAGTTTGCTCAGCTCTTCCTGCAGAACTCCACTCCTCTTCTTTTCTGTCAGTTCGTTCTGCAGAGCGGCTGTCTCCTGCTCCTTTAGGTCCAGAGCTCGTCCTGAGACCTCCAGGTTCTGTTGGGCTGTGGACACTTTAGCCTCCAGCCTGGTGGTGGTGACCTTGAGCTGTCCATAGCTGGACTTCAATGCATCATTCACCATTTTAAACATCTCAGTCTTGGTCTCAAGCTGGTCCTGCAGGCTGTAGATCTTTGTGTTTTGCAGACAGAGGTAGGCGTTCCGTTGTGTCCTCTCCTGCACTAGTCTCTGGATCTCTGCTTTAGCCATGTCCAGTTCTCCTTGTTTGTCCCTCAAAGCCTCAGCCTGTAGTATTGAGATCGTGGTTTTCATGTCCAGCTTCTGCTCGAGGGACCAGGAGTTGTCCGCAGCCACGTCTAGAGCCATTTCCACAGTGGCTCTGTGCTCTCGTTCCTGCTGCAGTTCTTTCTGCAGAGTGAACTTCTGTTCCTCTGCGTGTCTCAGTTGGTCCCTGAGTTGCTGCACCAGGGCAGTCTCAGGGGCCGGTTTCCTCTTGAAAAATGGCATTTTTGGAGCTTTGCTAAAATGCGTCATCTCGTTTCAAGTTCAAGTGAATTGTGACCTTATACAGGACCAGGGTTTAACCTACAAGAAACAGCTATGATTGACAAGGTGTTTGGCTTTATGACGTCACACAGAGGAGTGATGTCATAAAGCCTTCAGCAGCATCACCACGGCGACCACCTTGGCAGCATCACCACGGCGACCACCTTGGCGATGATGCAATAGTCGGAATTCCACCAATCAGATCGCAGCAACAGAACTTAAAGACTACAAGGCTTTAATGTGTCAAAGCTCAAAGAAGCAGAGAATGTGGGTTGTTCTCGCTTTCAGCAGCAGAACATTTGAGAAGAGAGTTCAGATCTACGGCACGTAACATAAAAGGACAGAGATGGAAGATAAAAAGACAGAGATGGAAACGATCACAGTTAGCAAGAGCGACGGGCAGGTTTTCGCAAAGGGTCGGGCCGTGACCTTGACCTTTGACCCTGTGACCTTGAAATCAATAGGGAACATCCTTGACCCATGGGGTGTCCAGCCATGAAGTTTGACATTCCTAGGTGAGACGGTTGTCGAGTTAGAGCGCGGACAAGAAATTGTCCACAGACAGACGGACGGACGGACGGACGGACAGCGCCATACCATAATACGTCCCGTCTTACAACGAGCGAATAAAAAACCTGAAGTCACATAAAATTGATACCACTGACCTACAGCATGGATCGATACAAAAATATACAATAAAATACACAAATACAGTTTACCTTATATATATATCGGCGCATGCCCCACATGTTTTGCCTCTTCATGAAGACAAAGCTTCAAAGACTTCAAAGCTTTGAAGTTTAAAGTTCAAAGGTGACACACAGTTCCAGCTGCAGCGGTTGCTAGGCAACGGGAGAGAGAGAATACAAGACAACTACACATTACCTTGTCCGCGCTCTAGCTCGACAACCGTCTCACCTAGGAATGTCAAACTTCATGGTTGGACACCCCATGGGTCAAGGATGTTCCCTATTGATTTCAAGGTCACAGGGTCAAAGGTCAAGGTCACGGCCCGACCCTTTGCGAAAACCTTGTCAGTATTGGAATCTTCCAAACTGCACCAACAATTCGTCTTTAACGAGGTTTGACAAATTCTAACTTAATTCTATATACAATAATTCAAAGTACGGGCGTATTTTGCCCCACTGGAGGAGCTCTTGTTCCATTTATGATGGGTTTTTTTCTATTTGTGATGCTTTTTTATACGCCCGTTGTAAGACGGGACGTATTATGGTATGGCGCTGTCCGTCCGTCCGTCCGTCCGTCTGTCTGTCTGTGGACACTTCAAAGCTTTGAAGTCCTCGACTGACCGGGCAAAACTCAGGTACTCGGCGATCACGTCAGGGAACGCAGCATCAGCCCCTCCCTCGACTCGCGTTGGGAGTCACCAATTGAAGGAAGAAACCTGCGTCCTATGCAGCTTTTCTTTCGGCTCTTTCCCTCCTCCTTCATCTCTCTCTCCTTTCTCTCTCCCCTCTTTCTCCTTCATCTCTCTCCTCTCCCCTTTCTCTTTCCCTCCCTCTTTCTCTCTCCCATTGCTCTCTCTCCCTCCTCCTTCATCTCTCTCCTCCCCTCTTTCCCTTTTCCCTCCCCTCCTTCCTTCCTCTCTCTCTCCTCTTTTCCTCCTTTCATTTCTCTCTTTCCTTTCTCTCCTCTCTCTCCCTTCACTCTTTCCCTCCTCCTTCCTCTCCCCTCTCTCCTTCCATCTCTCTCTCTCTCTCTCCCCCTTTGCTCTCTCTCTCCTTCTTTCTCTCCCTTCCCTCCTCCTTCATCTCTCTCCTCTCCCCTCTTTCTCTCGTCTCCTCTCTCTCCCTTCACTCTTTCCCTCCTCCTTCCTCTCCCCTCTCTCCTTCCCCCATCTCTCTCTCTTTCCTCTCCATTTCTCTCCCACTGCACGTTTTTTGTAGTTAAAGTGTTAAAATGTCATGTGGTGCGACTGTGCATCATGTGGTGCGACTAATAATAACCATAATTCTATGTCTGGAATTTTAATAACAGTGTAGACGTGGGTGAATGGGAATCTTGAGGCATTTTTCTTCATTTGACACATTTTACACTGTAGTAGTTTGTTCATTAAACACAAGGTCATATTGGACAGCAAAAGAAAATATCAATATGCATTTAAAATCAACTGACGGCACGGGGTCTGAGTGGCTACCGCTCACACCTCACAGCAAGAAGGTTCCGGGTTTGATCCCCAGACAAAATATATAATAATAATGACAGTAATAAGAATAACAGTACTTATGAGTTCAGTAGTGCAGTTTTAAGTAAACTGTATTCCACAAAAATATGTTTTTAAATCATAATAGCGCTCTGTATTTGCCTGTAGAATTCAGTTTGTATTTGAAATGACGTCATCGGTGCCGTGAGTCTGGTTCCGGAATTGCCGAGGTTTGGTTACTAGGGCATAAATCAAATAGAAAAAAGAAAAATGCATGAAAATGTACTTTGTGATTTCCAAACAAAAATAGTCATTTGTGACGAGGGGAATTTGTTTTCAATATTTATTCATTTCTTTATTATTTATTAATTTTTGTCTGTAGATCTTCCTGATGTGCTTTTCTCCAACAAGAGTATTTCAACAGCACCCGAACCCGAACCCTTCCCCAGGACGCCTCCTCTTCATCAGATCAGAACATCCAGTGCAGAGGAGCAACTACTGTGTGGGACTACTGCCCCCTACAGAGGCAGGAGCGAGGGGAGGTGGGGGTGGAACGGGGGAAGAGCGGGAGGGGGGGTTAGAACTACAGGGGAGGGAGAGGGCAGGTGGTTGTAACTGGAGGGGAGGGGGTAAGAGAGGGAGGGAGGGAAGAAGGGGGTGTTAGAACTGGGGGGCAAGAGGGAGAGGGGAGGGGGCAGTGCGAGTGGGGAGGGGATGTAGAGGGTAGATGGAGGAAGGGGTGTCAGAACTAGTTCCTGCTGCAGAAGACCCGGCTCAGGGCTCGGCGGAAGGAGCTGAGCCTGGTCCTCTTCTGGGGCGTCACCAGGCGACTGTGGATCGTCTCTACCGTTTTCTGTACGATGTCATCGTCACTGTAGACGGCGCCGAATTGAACCCCTGCCTTTGTGGAGCCTGAGCGCAGATCTTTGTACACGGCATCTTTTGAGAGGCCACGCCCGCGTCCAGTCCTGCTTGTTGTTCGTCTGATCTCAGACATCTGCACCATCTCCTCCGGGGCCTTCTGCAGTGCCTGTTGTCGTGGGTTGAGGACGATCCTGGTGCGTGTGTCAAACACCTGTCTGCCCTCAGTCTGAGGCTCCTTCGTCTGTGGTCCCCCCTCAGTCTTGGTGAGGACCTTTTCTTGTTCAGTTGTGGTGCTCCGGATCTGTGGAACCATCTGCTGGGGCTCTGCCTGAGGTTTCGGAGCCTCCTCCACAGACTGTCTGTTCTCCCCCTTCACTGTATGAGTCTCATGAAGAACTTTATTTTTCGCCTCTGTTTGGCTGATAACTTCCTTCAGATCCTCCTGTACATTTTCAGAGCGGCAGATTTCCTTCTGCAGTGCTTTGTTTTGTGGGTTGAGGACGATCCTGGTGCGTCTGATGACCACCTGTCTGTTCTCAAGCTGAGGCTCCTTCATCTGTGGTCCTCCCTCAGTCTTGGTGAGGACCTTTTCTTGGTCTGTGGTGGTGCTCTGGATCTGTGGAACCATCTGCCCTGGCTCTGCCTGAGGTTTCTGCTCCTCAGACCTCTGCTCTGTCTTTAGATGGTTCTTCATGTCCAGAGCTGCCCTCAGATCTTGTACCAGGCTCAGATTGTTTTCTTTGTAGAGCGTCACTTCCTCCTGCAGCTGCTGGTACCTCCCTTGCTCCTCTCCCAGCTCATGCTGCAGAACAGTGACCTCCTTGTTCAGCTCCTCCAGCCTCATTTGACCCTGGACCTTCTCCACCTCTGCAGACCTCCTCAGAAGTTTCATCTCCTCCTGCAGTTTGCTCAGCTCTTCCTGCAGAACTCCACTCCTCTTCTTCTCCTCTGTCAGTTCGTTCTGCAGAGCGGCTGTCTCCTGCTCCTTTAGGTCCAGAGCTCGTCCTGAGACCTCCAGGTTCTGTTGGGCCGTGGACACTTTAGCCTCCAGCCTGCTGGTGGTGACCTTGAGCTGTCCATAGCTGGACTTCAATGCATCTTTCACCATTTTAAACATCTTAGTCTTGGTCTCAAGCTGGTCCTGCAGGCTGTAGATCTTTGTGTTTTGCAGACAGAGGTAGGCGTTCTGTTGTGTCCTCTCCTGCACTAGTCTCTGGATCTCCTCCTGCAGCTGCTGGTACCTCCCTTGCTCCTCTCCCAGCTCATGCTGCAGAACAGTGACTTCCTTGTTCAGCTCCTCCAGCCTCATTTGACCCTGGACCTTCTCCGCCTCTGCAGACCTCCTCAGAAGTTGCATCTCCTCCTGCAGTTTGCTCAGCTCTTCCTGCAGAACTCCACTCCTCTTCTTCTCTGTCAGTTCGTTCTGCAGAGCGGCTGTCTCCTGCTCCTTTAGGTCCAGAGCTCGTCCTGAGACCTCCAGGTTCTGTTGGGCCGTGGACACTTTAGCCTCCAGCCTGCTGGTGGTGACCTTGAGCTGTCCATAGCTGGACTTCAATGCATCAATCACCATTTTAGTCTTGGTCTCAAGCTGGTCCTGCAGGCTGTAGATCTTTGTGTTTTGCAGACAGAGGTAGGCGTTCCGTTGTGTCCTCTCCTGCACTAGTCTCTGGATCTCTGCTTTAGCCATGTCCAGTTCTCCTTGTTTGTCCCTCAAAGCCTCAGCCTGTAGTATTGAGATCGTGGTTTTCATGTCCAGCTTCTGCTCGAGGGACCAGGAGTTGTCCGCAGCCACGTCTAGAGCCATTTCCACAGTGGCTCTGTGCTCTCGTTCCTGCTGCAGTTCTTTCTGCAGAGTGAACTTCTGTTCCTCTGCGTGTCTCAGTTGGTCCCTGAGTTGCTGCACCAGGGCAGTCTCAGGGGCCGGTTTCCTCTTGAAAAATGGCATTTTTGGAGCTTTGCTAAAATGCGTCGTCTCGTGTCAAGTTCAAGTGAATTGTGACCTTATACAGGACCAGGCTTTATGACGTCACACAGAGGAGTGATGTCATAAAGACTTCAGCAGCATCACCACGGCGACCACCTTGGCGATGATGCAATAGTCGAGTTCCAGTTTTGTTTATGTTTAAAGAATAATTTAAATGTACACAAAATTGAAAGACGATGTTTGTTTGTTCAAATACATGGCAAAAATCAGGTACAAACCCAATAAGAAATCAGCAAAATTTGAAGTTTTTACTTGCCTATAACCAGCACTTTAAGTTTTTAAGTCTCTGTAACAGTCTCAAAATGTTTACTTTTTTTTGGACCAAAGTTTTCTCTTTACAATCCATTTCATTTAACTGACAGCAAACACGGCCCCAAATTACACTCATCTTCTTTGTTTTAATTTCACTGTATTCAGTTCAAATCAAACTTCTTTATCACACATAGATAAGACAAGAAAAGATAAAATAACCCGGCTTATAAAGTGTTATTCTACAATATATTGCATGTGCCCTCAAAGGTAAAATTCATTAGTATATTGCATATTGCCCGTAAGTAAAATATTAATAAATAATTAATTAATAAATAGTATATTGCACATTGCCCATTGCACATTATAAACTATTGTACATGATCACATGCCTGTGTTGACCTGAGCCATGTCTTTAAGTGGCCTTTAAAAGTAGTGAAGCTGGGGGAGTCTCTAACTACGGGTGGTCGACTGTTCCACAGAACACTGCCCTTATATGAAAACACATTTTGACTGAAAGTGAGGCCATTAGTGACCTGCGCCCTCAGGAACTTGGTGCTTTTCACAGACTCCACAGCAATAGAAACAAGAGCTCCGCCAGCGGGGCAAAATACGCCCGTACTTTGAATTATTGTATATAGAATTAAGTTAGAATTTGTCAAACCTAGTTAAAGATGAATTGTTGGTGCAGTTTGGAAGTTTGACATTCCTAGGTGAGACGGTTGTCGAGTTAGAGCGCGGACAAGAAATTGTCCACAGACAGACGGACGGATAATCAATAGGGAAATCTGGCTCTTGCAGTAGGAGTATGAGTATGACATCATCACATTCTAGCTTGTGACACAGGGGTGTCTGTGAGTGGGGCAGGTGTGGGTCCTGCTGCGGTGCCGCTCCTCGTTTAAGGGGCCGTGGGTGTGTTTTGAAGCAGAGTTTGATCGTATCAGTGATATCGGCCACACACAGAACTCGTATGTTGGGGTCGTGTGCGGTCGGAGGTGTCGTGCCCGGGCTCGGTTCGGTTGCGCTCGCGCTGGGCCAGCGTGAGGCGCTTTAGGGGCGATCCAGGCTTGGACAGGTTCCACAGTCCTAGTGTGAGTTTGCCCCTAATGTTTGACACATTTAGAACATTTAACTCATCACGTTACGTCTGTGCGCAGCTCATTATTGTGGCTGCAGAAGCACTCGCACTGGTGCGACTGTTTTGATTTCCTCGTTCACACGATGAAATATTTACTCACAAATGCGAGTGAAATGGGCAAAACTGTAGAGCCCATTTCACTCGCATTTGCGAGTGAATATTTCGTTGTGAATATTTCCCTCCAGAATACACCTCCCTCCAGAATACATCTAATTCTGTCTCTCTCCTGGAAACATCTGTTGGGAAAACATGCTTTTCATCTTCCCCAACAAACCACAACCGCAGGATAAGAACTCTATTTCAAAGAAACATTGTCACAGTGCCTTATGTTACTCATCATTGGAGAACTTTTGTATAAAACAACCCTTGGAAGACAGTTTGGACTTTGCCATACAGTTTCTTTATTCAATTCAATTAAATTTATTTTTGTAGCGCCCAAAATCGCAACAACAGTTGCCTCTAAGGCCGTTCCAAGATATGGATGAGCCAAACATACACACAGACATATCAAAACAGGAATAAACAACATTCATGTAAAGCAGCAAATGAAACATGGTCCAGTCATCCCCTGTCCTTAGACCCTCCTTCTCAGCAAGGAAAAACTCCAAAAAACCCAGGGTCCTGGGAAAAAGAAGAAACCTCAGGGAGAACTACAGTGAAGGAGAGATCCACTCCCATGGACGGACAGGCTATAGATGTCCAGGCCCGTGGGCCAGTTCAGTATGGCCACAGCTACCCAGGTGGGGAAGGAGCCGAGCGAGGAGGAGGAGAGGGGTCCAGCTGTCATCAGGCGTCTGAAAGAGTTCCACTCCACAGGGGGAGTGGGACAGGGGACAACATGTGAATAGCAATGAACGAGCTACAGATGAGAACATAGTGAGTGATGCTGATGAGAAAATAGGAGGAAACAGAGGACAGTGCTCAGGATTATTATTTTATTACAAATAAACAAAGGGAAGTCACTTACAAACTTCTCCATCGCTGCTACCCAGTCAAAGGCATTTTCAGGACATAAATTGTACATTCTGTGGAGCAACAGCTGAAACAATAACTCACCTCTTTAGAACCTGTCCCGCTACCGCCACCTTCTGGAAACACTGTCAGACTCATTCAAAAATACACTCCTAATTTTACATTCCGGTTTCAAGATATGCTCTTTGTTTTTTTCAGTAAATTTATTAACAAATATTATGTAATAAATTTCCTTATAATTCTGGCCAAATTTCACATTCATAAGAGACTGCGAATGTAAATAAGATGTGCGCTAACTTCGGCACATTTACACATGTATTTTTGTACTGATGTTCATTAATGTGCGTTGTCTCTGAAATAAATAAATAAATAAGTAAATAAGTCTAAATTTCAAAACAGAAAGCCACAATTCATAATTTTCCAACAAGAGATTATTTACTACAAAAAAATAACTACATCCTCATCTAATCCAAAGGCAATAAAGACCACAGACCATCTTGATACCTTCTTATCCAAAACATCCATAAGTCAATCATAAATCACACCCTGTGGCAACCCCCCTCCCCTCTTTTTTTTCTCTTTTCTAGTTCATCCTATTTTTATTTTTACGACTATAAATAAAAATTAAAAATAAAAAGTGAGGAAATTACAATTGGACAGAAAATTTAGGCGTCACGTTATTGACCCTTAAATCTGCTGGGGCACAGGGCTCAAGGCTGGGACTGTTCCGGGTAAAAAGGGACTTCGGGCCACCCTAATTATCGGAGTATCGTGTGCCAGTGTGTCTCGTTGTTGAGTTTTTGACGGCGATTTTAACTTTAAATCCGTGTAGTTTTTATTGTGAAAGCGCAGCTGCACCGGAAGCGCCGCTGTCTTGCCGCTAGCTTTAGCCTCCGGAGCTAACCCAGAGTCCGGCCAGCTGTGAAAATGTTACCGCTCTCCATCAAAGACGACGAGTACAAACCAGCCAAGTTCAATCCGCTGCTCAAGATTTCAGGATGGTTCAGGTAAAAATATAAAACTACAAACAACTTTATCCGCCACAAAGCGATACCTGTGATGCTAAAATGCTAAAGCGGCTAAGTGCCAGCTGTTTTGGGTGAATGATGGAATGCTAACAGCGGCTAACCGGCTAAAATCTCACTGAATTAACTTCTTAAACGTTTAAAATCACACTGACAACAGTTTATAAATGTACCGGAATGTGTTTGGGGTTGATAAAATGCTTAACAATGAAATCCACGTGTTTCGTTGCCTTATTTTCGGGCTAAAATCGCAGTTTCTCGTGTTTATTTCTGCATCTTTAGGTCCATTCTCGCAGACAAAACCTCCAGGAATCTCTTCTTTTTCCTGTGCCTGAACCTGTCCTTCGCCTTCGTGGAGCTGGCCTACGGGCTGTGGAGTAACAGGTAAGCCGGGAGAGGCGCGGGGAGAGCGGGCAGGAGGCGGTGTGCGGGGGTTTGGATGTGCCACGTAGGTCTAAGCTCTTGACAGCAAAGAGGACATGCTGCTGACAAAAGTGAAATAAAACTAAATGCCCGGAGGTACAAAAGAGAACTCTGCCAAAATAACAAAAAATTCAGGCTTAGAGTTTGTTTAGTTGAGTCTAATAACATTAAAAACACTGGATTTGCCAACATTTATGTGTAGATTGTGACAAGGAAAACGAAAACTATTTAGTTGTTTCAATCACTTGTATGCTTATTGCTTATCGTTCTGAGTAGGGTTGTTAAAAAATATCAGGAATCGGATACCAACTGATATTAAAACGAGAATCGGAACTAGAACAGGTGTCGAGACTAAAAAAGTCACAATCGTAGGACAGAAATTAAGCTTTCCTGAATGTGTTTAGAACGATCTGGAGCTGGATCAGAACAAATATAAGAGCACAGAGACTAGTGTACACCCACAGACCTGGTTTAGACCTGGTTTAGACCTGGTTTAGACCTGAATCACTATGGAACCCACCTGGACCACTGAGGGGATTGCACAGATTGATTGATTGGTTAATTTATTTCAGTCACAAGCATATTCTGACTTTATTCCATAGACAGTCACATTTAACACACACAGACCGAAAAGGTGTCGGCTGAAGTTTGAGCTTCTTCTTCTGCCTTTGGCCTTTATTCCTCATTGCATCATCTTCACACCGGTTCATAAATACAGGAACAGGAAACAAATGCATTAGTAACAGTACGGCAGAGACTACAGCACAAACTAAGTCTCATTGTCCATGTAGCTGCTCAGAGTTACACATTTAAACTTCCTTTTATAGTGGAAAAGAGTCGTGCACAGTTTTAACTCTTCTGTACAGTCGCTCTTTTAACAGAAACACAAACTTTCATAATATTTGCTCTGATTTTCTTTTTGTTAAACATGGCCGTACCTTTAAGCTCATATCGGCTGTTTCGGATTTTGAACATTTTCTGTAATGTTGTTTACTTTGAACATGATTTTCAAAGTGAAAGGTGAGTTTTGTGCAGTTTTTTTCAAGGTGTTTGGTGCTTTGATTTGACTGTCGGCCGTCGTCACGATCATTACGTTACCCACTTATCGTTCAATATATGAAACATGGAACAGTGTTTTCTGCGGGTCGATTTTTAGCGTTTATGTTTGTACTAGTAGGATTTTTGTTTGTTTTTTTGCTATATGAGATTTGGGCTGTGGACAGTGGAAATATAACTTACTATAAACATGAATGTGTTCAGTGAGTCTTGCCGCGTTTACGTCAGTAATTGAGCCGTCCTGAGTGCATCCTTATAGTTCACCATAAAAATCCACTAAACAGTAAATTGGTATCATATTTTTATTTATTTATTTTTTACTTTGGGCAATTAAGAAATTTACATTCTTTTACAATGGAACATATAACTTAACATTAGAGCAATCATAATAGAAATAACGACAACAAAAAAAATATTTTGCCCAAAAAGGAGCTGGAAGAACAGAATTTATTTAATCCCAGCTCCCTCTTCTAATCTAACGCACTGTTTAGGCTGAGTTGTTCTTATAAAAAATAATAATGAGCTACTGTTAAGATGTGTGATTTATTTTTTTTAGTCCTAAATCTGTGTAATAACAACAAAATAACTGCATCATTAGGGATGAGTGTGAGTGTAGAGTGTGAGTATAGGGTGAGCAGATTTCCAAAAATAAACTGCCACACTCAGTTTGTGGTGGTTGGTAATAATAAAATTGCGTAATTAAGGAAAATTGTTCTGCACTCGCCCCATTCCTGACTAACACGCGAGTCAGTATCGTCACATTTTATTTCTGTTTTGGTCATTTTTAAGCAGCTTTTCTGTATTTTACCAAAACAAATCACAGTTTATGCCTCTCTTTACTGTTGGCAGGGATCAGACTGGTCAACAGTGGGGACACCTGGGACATTTCTTGTATAAAACTGGGACAAATGAGTGGTTTTGGATAAATCGGCTGGGACAGGAGACACAGGACTCAAAACTGGGACTGTCCCGGGTCTGGACATCCTACGTGTGTGTGCGCTTTTAATAGAGGGTGGAAGGGGCTAATGCTTAATCCCGTCACACCCCTTACCCCTACCCCTCCGTTTTACTCGTTCTCGCGTAGGTTTGGGGGTGTCCCGGGTACCGTTATGGCAGAGGAGTAGGTTAAAAGTCCAAACCAAGATTTTTCAGAGACACACTCCAAACAGACGAGTATGAGCAATTTCCCAGAATATGAATCACCGGCAAGATCACTGCTGCCACGACCAAAGAACTTCACAAATGTATTTTCTCCATTATTTATGGTTTAAAATTGGTGCTAACCGCTGTATTGTCTTAAGTTTAACGTTGTTCCAGTGCCTAATGGTCGTTTTCTTCATATAAATTGGCGTCATTATTGACAGTGATTTTAAATTTGACAAACACGTGAGTGCGGTTGTAGAATCTGGCTTTTATCATTTGCGGCTTTTATCTAAAATTAAACCTTTTTTATCTTTTAAATCATTTGAACAGGTCGTACACGCTTTTCCCTCCTCTCGTTTAGACGACTGATGCACTTTTTCCCGGCATCAGCCTCCTGCACTTTCTCGCTCACAGCTGGTCCAAAATTCTACTGCGCGACTTTTAACTGTAAGCAAAAAATGTGAGCACATTACCCCGATTCTAGTGTCGCTGCACTGGCTTCGAGTTCGAGTTGATTTTAAGATTTTATTGTTTGTTTTTAAAGCTTTAAATGTTCTGGCCCCACAGTGTGTCTCGGACCTCATCCAAATTTACACCCTGCGCCTCTGAGGTCCGACTCATAGTTATGACTTTTAAACTCATAGTTATGACTTTTAAACTCATAGTTATGACTTTTAAACTCATAGTTATGACTTTTAAACTCATAGTTATGACTTTTAAACTCATAATTACCACTTTATGTGAGGCTTTAATATTATTAACTGGTGGAAATGGGCTTCCATACTATGCCCTGTTATGGAAATAAATAATTTAGATCTCGAAGAAAAAAAAAAAGAATCCATTTGTGAAGCCTGATGAGCTTTTGGAATCCAGACAAAGGTTTATTGTTGTTGCAGCAGATATGGACGGGGCCTCAGTATCTCCTCCTGTCTCTACCCCAGAGCATCTGAGCTCTGAGGATTTATCCAGAAATACAAGTGACATATCAAAGCAGAGGGACTTTTGTTTCACATATTTGTGCTAATTAACTTAACTTACATTTGAGGACAGCAAAGACGACAAAGACCTCCTGACCTGGAGACAGTGTCTGCTGAGCTTTTACACATGTTAATGACTCAGGAAATCACATTCATTTGCACAAAGACAGACTGAGATAAACCTTTCCACAATGTAAATTTACATCACAGCCCTGAATCTGTGCTCTCAGTATTTCCCCCGAGTCTGCTCAGGGACTAAGGCCTCGTTTACACGTGGATATTTTTAAAAACGGAGAAATTTCTCTTCGTTCTCTCTTTTACGAGCAAACAGAGAATTCGCCTTTGAAAACGACTCTTTCTAAAAACTCCGGCTAAAGTGGAGGTTTTGGAAAACTCCGGTTTGGCGTTTGCGTAAAGTGACATAAACGTGCGACCAGTGTGAACGTTTCTCTCTGGTGCTGATCAGAAGCGTCAGAGCAGCAGTCGCGTCACTTCTGCTGCAAACACCTGTCGTGTGTTTGCATTTGCACAGCTGATGTTTCATATCCGTGAAGAGACGAATGAGGCGAAGGAGCTCAGCACTTTTCACTCTTCTCCTCACGAAAAATGAAGTGTTTGTCCCGGAGGAGGCGTGAAAATGTTTGGATGTGGCGTCATCGCTGCTGTTTCTCTCCAACTCGCCTGGAGCCACGTTTGTTGTTTAGAAACGAATAAGAAGCGACTCTATTTGTTGTTGTCATAATGAGGATTCTGATCGGCCGCAGAGCGTTTTCCTCCTTCCCACACTGGCCCCTAGAGGCTCGGCGTAGTTATGACGGCGCTCGACGGCGGATTTATGCGGGTTCATGTAAACGGAAGCTTTTTGGAAAACGATGCTGTTGCACGATGTTATTTCGGAAAACGGAGCGAGGGAATGATTCGTTTTTAAAAATATCCGTGTACATGTAAACGGGGACTAATCCAGGTGTAAATGAGCGTTATATAAAGGCTAAACCCCCAGCACTTCTCTGTGTCTTCTCTCTTGGTTCATGTGTTGCTGTGCACTGTCCCTGTACAAAGAAAAAGCATCCAGTCCAATCTAACTTTATTTGTGTAGGACATTTTACCAACAAAGTCTCCAAAGCACACCAGATTTTGAGCCGAATCTGTGAGAAACTCTGCGTTTTTTGTACTGTGAAGCATGTGAAAGGAAGAGATAATTGTGTAAATGTGGCCGAACAGGTTCAAACTGTGATTTAAGAATTCGCTGAACAAAGGTTTGGAGCTGATAAAAGGGAAAGAAACCAAAACAAACACCGCGCCCAAAGAAGGGGACACCAGAGCGAGCGTGGTGCTGAAGCAGGACTGAACTAGAGTCTAAAATGCAAACTGCACTTCGATCGTGAGGAACAGACGGATACTCGACACTCTGAGAACGTAGAAAACACGTTCTTTTCTATTCCCGTGTGTTTTTATGTCTGTGTGATCCTCATTGGTCCAGGGAGGTTCTATGGGTGTGTCCATGGGTGTATTTTATTTTTATTTTATAAATAGTATAAAAATACTATTTGATTTTAAATTCAAAAAGTTTGTCAGTTTTCATATGAAACATGAAGAATTTAAATTGTGTTCCTCACTCCCAAAAATAAATAATAATAATACATTTTTAACTCTTTTTTTAAACAATTTTTAATTATTTATACAATTTTATTTTATACTATTTTTACCATATTTTATTTTAAGTTAAAGTTTATTTCGTTTGTTTTCATATGAAACATATTAATAATTGAAATTGTGTTCCTTACTCCACATCTGTATTCATAAATTATTATTAATAATGATAATAATAATATTTTTATTATTATACATTTTATACTATTTTAAAAAAAATCTATTTTTTAAAAATTATTTATACTGTTTTATTTTATACTATTTTATTTTAAATTCAAAACATTTATTGTCAATTTTCATATGAAACATTTTAAGAGTTAAAATTGTGTTCCTCGCTCCCAATCTTATAAATAAATAATAAATATACAATTTTTTAATGTTTTTTAACGGTTTTTTTTTAACTATTTATACTATTTTATTTTATATCACTTTTTACTATATTTTGCCATTTTATTTTATACTATTTTATTTTTAAATTCAGTATGTATCATATGAAAAATATGAATAACTGAAATTGTGTTCCTCACTCCCAGTCTTTTAAATAAGTCTTTTATACTTTACTCTATTATACTTTCCATAAACATTATTCGATCCATAGTTCAAAAGAGAAAAGTGGATACAGAAAATATAAGTGCGCCTGTCCATAAAGTTCATTAAAGTGACAGAGATCGAGATGGTTCTGAACACACTGAGGAAACGTTCTGCTCCGTCCTGAAAATGGGACTTTTTTTTTCGATACCTGTGGAAAAACGAGGATCTGGTTTTGATACTAGTTTTAATAATGATACGATTTCCGATACGTTCGTCAACTCTAACAGTAGCTGGTGTTCGAAAGACTTTATTTCTACAGCAAATCGTTGTCCCAGCAGTCGCAAAACAATAAAACCTGTAAAAGCAAATAAAAGCAAAGCCATAAAAATCATAAAACAGCAGTAAATAAGTAAAATAAAGTTAATAAAAGATACAGAGGAGCACACAGCCCACGCCGGAGAATAAAAGTGGGTTTAAAGACGAGACTTAAAACTCTGTGAGGGGCAGAACGTTCCAGACACAAAAACTACTACGTTCGTTTGTGCCGCTTTCGTTTATCAGAAATTAATGATTCTTTTACAGGTCAAACTGGGGTCAGTCGGCCTCACGGGAAGCTTCAAAACGGAGCCAGTCGTTTGTGCTGCGGAAAGTTTCGTCAGTGCGATTCTGGTTCTTCAGATATTCGCAGTTTTATTTTGGGCCCCTCAGAATGTGAAACGGCCTCAAAAGGGCAGAAAATTACAGAAAACGTTTGTTTGTTTTGCGCTGTGACAGTTATTATTATTTCCGCGACGATTATATGACGTCATTTAAACAATCGATAAACGATCTGAGGCTGTGGGAAAGTCTGTACGATTCTATAAAATGTGAATCAAAAGTGAGTTACTAAAGACTGTTATAGACTTTTCCACAGCTTCAGGTCGTTTCACCACGTTTCTCGCTTTGTGGAGTTTTGCTGAATTCGCTGCTTCACCTGAGCGGAAATGACGTCCTACGATTACCACGGAAATAATAATGAATAATTTTAGAAATAAACTCACACCAATGAAAACTGTCACAGCGCAAAACGAACAAAATCCAAACGTTTTTCTTTCTTTATTTTTGCTGTTTTTTTTTTGGTTTTTTTTGCTTTATTTAACATTCTGAGGTTCCGGACGACGTCATCGGCCCAAAATAAAACCGCAAATATCTTAAGAACCAGAATCGCACAAACCAAACTTTCTGCAGCACAAACGATCGACACAGTTTTCGTGCAGGTTTGAGTTCAAAACAAACGATAAAATCTTAAAATCCACTGTAAAACGAGCTGGAAGCCAACGCAGCGACGCTAAAATCGAGGGAATGCGCTTGTGTATTTTTGGCTCCGTCTTTATTCATTATTTGCCCAACCGTAGGCGAGAAAGTGCAAGCGCTGAGTAACGGTTCTGAACGGGAACCCGGTGCAGACACGAGCGAACGGGGAGAGATCAAACCGGCGAAAACGGAAGTCGTGAGTGAGTCTCGGTGCGGACACTTCCTTCCTCCCTGCGCTCGAGCCTCGGGTTTATTGTGTTTCTGGGCCTGATTATCTCATGTAAACTACAGCTGTTACGGCCGTTTGCTCACGGGACGCTTATCAGATAAACCCAGATGCCCCGGAGTGACCCTGGACTGGAGCGTGGACTCTAAACAGGAAATACTCAGGAGGGTTTTTAGTGTTTGTAGAATTTTTTTGTAGAACGTTTCTAATGCGAAATCCTGTGTAATTTTATTTAAAGGGCCTAAAAGTGCCTCCTGTGGGGTTTAAGTCGAGTCCTGATGTCGTTTCCTCCTCAAAAACAGAGCTGGAGTCGTGTTTGTTTCATTCACATGTTTGAGTGACTCTTTATTATTCGTCTGTTACATCTGCAAAGCTCCAAACGCTCTGCTCCACCTCGTGATGTCATCAAGTGGGAGTTTGAAAGTGAACAGCTCCTTTTACCTTTAGTTCAGGAGAGAAGAGGTTTAGACCTGGTTCAGTCCTGGTTTAGACCTGGTTTAGACCTGGTTTAGACCTGGTTCAGTCCTGGTTCAGTCCTGGTTTAGTCCTGGTTTAGTCCTGGTTTAGTCCTGGTTCAGTCCTGGTTCAGTCCTGGTTCAGTCCTGGTCCAGTCCTGGTCCAGTCCTGGTCCAGTCCTGGTCCAGACCTGGTTTAGTCCTGGTTTAGTCCTGGTTTAGTCCTGGTTTAGTCCTGGTTTAGACCTGGTTTAGTCCTGGTCCTGGTTTAGACCTGGTCCAGTCCTGGTCCAGTCCTGGTCCAGTCCTGGTCCAGTCCTGGTTTAGACCTGGTTCAGTCCTGGTTCAGTCCTGGTCCAGTCCTGGTTTAGACCTGGTTCAGTCCTGGTTCAGTCCTGGTCCAGACCTGGTTTAGACCTGGTTCAGTCCTGGTTCAGTCCTGGTCCAGTCCTGGTCCAGTCCTGGTCCAGTCCTGGTCCAGACCTGGTTTAGACCTGGTTTAGTCCTGGTTTAGTCCTGGTTTAGTCCTGGTTTAGTCCTGGTCCAGTCCTGGTCCAGTCCTGGTCCAGTCCTGGTCCAGTCCTGGTCCAGTCCTGGTTTAGTCCTGGTTTAGACCTGGTTTAGACCTGGTTTAGACCTGGTTTAGACCTGGTTTAGTCCTGGTTTAGTCCTGGTTCAGTTCACTTTTTCCTTCAGTTCAGTCGAGTTCGGCTCCAGGACTTAAATGATCCAGATGTTTCCAGATGAAGGTTTGTGGAGTTTCAAAACACGGTGGAGCACTTCCTGTATCACCACATGATGACATCACAAGGTGGAACAGAGTGTTTTCAGTTTGAGAGAAGAACAAAAAACAAAAAAAAGCAAACTCCAGATCTGTTTGTGACGAGGAAACGACTTTAGAGCAGAGACGAAGGAAAAGTTTAGTCTCTTTCCAGATGTTCTTTATGTTGTGTGTCTTTTATATTTTTATTTTTATTATTTTTATTCTTAACGTTGTGTGTTTGTGTGTCTCCAGTTTAGGTCTGATCTCAGACTCGTTCCACATGTTCTTCGACTGCACGGCGCTTTTGGCCGGACTCGCCGCCTCCGTCATCTCGCGCTGGAGATCGAACGACAGCTTCTCCTACGGGTGAGTGAGGGAACTGCAGCGGGGACTCAATAATATCGAATCACATGTCTCAGTGGGTTAGACCTGGTTTAGACCTGGTTTAGACCTGGTTTAGACCTGGTTTAGACCTGGTTTAGACCTGGTTCAGTCCTGGTTTAGTCCTGGTTTAGTCCTGGTTTAGTCCTGGTTTAGTCCTGGTTTAGACCTGGTTTAGACCTGGTTCAGTCCTGGTTTAGACCTGGTTTAGACCTGGTTTAGACCTGGTTTAGTCCTGGTTTAGTCCTGGTTTAGTCCTGGTTTAGACCTGGTTCAGTCCTGGTTTAGTCCTGGTTTAGTCCTGGTTTAGACCTGGTTCAGTCCTGGTTTAGACCTGGTTCAGTCCTGGTTTAGTCCTGGTTTAGTCCTGGTTTAGACCTGGTTTAGACCTGGTTTAGTCCTGGTTTAGACCTGGTTTAGACCTGGTTTAGTCCTGGTTTAGTCCTGGTTTAGTCCTGGTTTAGTCCTGGTTTAGTCCTGGTTTAGACCTGGTTCAGTCCTGGTTTAGTCCTGGTTTAGTCCTGGTTTAGACCTGGTTCAGTCCTGGTTTAGTCCTGGTTTAGACCTGGTTCAGACCTGGTTCAGACCTGGTTCAGACCTGGTTTAGTCCTGGTTTAGTCCTGGTTTAGTCCTGGTTTAGTCCTGGTTTAGACCTGGTTCAGACCTGGTTCAGACCTGGTTCAGACCTGGTTCAGTCCTGGTTTAGTCCTGGTTCAGTCCTGGTTTAGTCCTGCTTTAGTCCTGGTTTAGACCTGGTTTAGACCTGGTTTAGACCTGGTCCTCTCTCTGGGAGGGCCTCTGACTCTCTCTCCTGTTGCAGGTATGTACGAGCTGAGGTTCTCGCCGGCTTCGTAAATGGGCTGTTTCTCATTTTCACGGCGTTTTTCATTTTCTCCGAAGGCGTCGAGGTGAGTCTCGGTCTCAGTCTCGGTCTCAGTCTCGGTCTCGGTCTCGGTCTCGGTCTCGGTCTCGGTGTCAGTCTCAGTCTCAGTCTCTGGCTCTTTTACACTTTTAGATTTTACATTTTACTGACACCTTCTGTTTCATCACTTTTCTCATTGGTCGTTTTAATTTGCTTTAATTAAATTTAATGTGCATCTGTTTTAACACGGGCCTGACATATGCGGCATAATAACTGTCCTGATCCGGCTCTTTTACGAGTATCGGATTCAGTCTCGTGATCCGACTGATCCGGTTTCACATGTTTTTGCAGCACCAAAACGCTTTACGGCAAATCCAAACGCCGCTGTGTCGCTGTGTGTTTTCACTGCACTGGGCCCTCGTTTAATCTTATTGTTGTCGTAATTTCGTGATATATTTAATGACTGAGTTAAAGCCGCAGTACGTAACTTTTGAGTGTTTTATTATCTTAAATTATTATTATGGCTCTGATTCGGGCTGTTTCCAGGGAGATGCTTCTATTTTAGCTTCACTCTTCAGCAGTTCCGATGTCCGGGTCTCATGTTGTTTCTTTGGGATTGTGCAGGTGTCGCGCCTCCTGCAGAAAGTTCCGCAGTGCAGCTTTAAAGTGTAACCGCGCTGTTTCCCGCAGAGGGCCTCCTGCAGAAAGTTCCGCAGTGCAGCTTTAAAGTGTAACCGCGCTGTTTCCCGCAGAGGGCCTCCTGCAGAAAGTTCCCCAGTGCAGCTTTAAAGTGTAATCCCACTGTTTCCCGCAGAGGGCCTCCTGCAGAAAGTTCCCCAGTGCAGCTTTAAAGTGTAATCCCACTGTTTCCCGCAGAGGGCCTCCTGCAGAAAGTTCCCCAGTGCAGCTTTAAAGTGTAATCCCACTGTTTCCCACAGAGGGCCTCCTGCAGAAAGTTCCCCAGTGCAGCTTTAAAGTGTAATCCCACTGTTTCCCGCAGAGGGCCTCCTGCAGAAAGTTCCCCAGTGCAGCTTTAAAGTGTAATCCCACTGTTTCCCGCAGAGGGCCTCCTGCAGAAAGTTCCCCAGTGCAGCTTTAAAGTGTAATCCCACTGTTTCCCACAGAGGGCCTCCTGCAGAAAGTTCCGCAGTACAGCTTTAAAGTGTAATCCCACTGTTTCCCGCAGAGGGCCTCCTGCAGAAAGTTCCGCAGTGCAGCTTTAAAGTGTAATCTCACTGTTTCCCGCAGAGGGCCTCCTGCAGAAAGTTCCGCAGTGCAGCTTTAAAGTGTAATCTCACTGTTTCCCGCAGAGGGCCTCCTGCAGAAAGTTCCGCAGTGCAGCTTTAAAGTGTAATCCCACTGTTTCCCGCAGAGGGCCTCCTGCAGAAAGTTCCGCAGTGCAGCTTTAAAGTGTAATCTCACTGTTTCCCGCAGAGGGCCTCCTGCAGAAAGTTCCGCAGTGCAGCTTTAAAGTGTAATCCCGTTGTTTTCCACAGAGGGCGCTGGAGCCTCCGGACGTGCACCACGAGCGGCTGCTGCCCGTGTCCGTCGCCGGCCTCCTGGTGAACCTGGTCGGAATCTTCGTGTTTCAGCACGGAGGCCACGGACACTCGCACGGAGGAGACTCGGGTGGGTCACGCTGCGTTTGACCCGTCCTCAGGGTCTCTGGGTTACACCTGCGTTTGACCCGTCCTCAGGGTCTCTGGGTTACACCTGCGTTTAACCCGTCCTCAGGGTCTCTGGGTTACACCTGCGTTTGACCCGTCCTCAGGGTCTCTGGGTTACACCTGCGTTTGACCCGTCCTCAGGGTCTCTGGGTTACACCTGCGTTTAACCCAGACCGATATTCTGTGTTGACCGACCTGCTGTTTGAAGAATATGCAGATAGACCTGGTTTAGATTAGTCCGGGTTTAGTCCTAGTTTAGTCCTGGTTTAGTCCTGGTTTAGACTTGGTTTAATCCTGGTTTAGTCCTAGTTTAGTCCTGGGTTAGACCTGTTTTAGTCCTGTTTTAGTCCTGGGTTAGACCTGTTTTAGTCCTGTTTTAGTCCTGTTTTAGACCTGTGTTAGACCTGTGTTAGACCTGGGTTAGACCTGGGTTAGACCTGGTTTAGACCTGGTTTAGACCTGGTTTAGACCTGGTTTAGTCCTGGTTTAGACTTGGTTTAATCCTGGTTTAGTCCTAGTTTAGTCCTGGGTTAGACCTGTTTTAGTCCTGTTTTAGTCCTGGGTTAGACCTGTTTTAGTCCTGGGTTAGACCTGTTTTAGTCCTGTTTTAGACCTGGGTTAGACCTGGGTTAGTCCTGTTTTAGTCCTGTTTTAGTCCTGTTTTAGACCTGGGTTAGTCCTGGGTTAGACCTGGGTTAGACCTGGGTTAGTCCTGGGTTAGTCCTGGGTTAGTCCTGGGTTAGTCCTGGGTTAGTCCTGGGTTAGTCCTGGGTTAGACCTGTTTTAGTCCTGTTTTAGACCTGGGTTAGTCCTGGGTTAGACCGGGACCACTGAGGTGTCACACAGGCATAAAGACACTTGGGAACAGAAAAACAAACTTCTCCCGTTTCATGTGTAAAATCAGATCGTCTAAAGAAAAGAGCGTTTTTTTATTCTCCTGGTGGATTCGGTGTCGAGTTTCACTGATTTCCTCTGTTCTTGTCTCTGCTCAGGTCACGGTCACAGTCACTCCCTGTTCAACGGCAGCCTGAGCCACGGCCACAGCCACTCGGAGAAGCACTCGCACTCGCACGGCGGCGGGCACGGCGGGCACGGCGGGCACGGGCACAGTCACGGAGGAGCGGACGGGCACGGGCACAGTCACGGAGGAGCGGACGGGCACGGCCATTCCCACGACCATCACGAGAAACACGGGCACAGTCACGGAGGACACGGCCACGACGACCACCAGTGCCACGGTAACGGACGCCATTTTGAGGAGGTTTATCGCCGAGTCTTCCACAAAAACCACCACCACCGTGACACACTTGGACCTGCGGGAAGTCGCCCGTCAAACTCAAACCTGCAAAAACATGTCCGTCATTTGTGCTGCAAAAAGTTCTGTTTGTGTGATTCTGGTTCTTCAGATATTTGCAGTTTTATTTTCCCCCGATGACGTCGTCCAGAACCTCAGAATGTGAAACAGCCTCAAAACAGGAAGTGTGCGAGTTTATTTCTGAAATTATTCATGATTATTTCTGCTGTAATTATATTACGTCATTTCTGCAGAAATAATCATGAATAATTTTAGAAATAAACTCGCACAAATTAAAACTGTCACAGCACAAACCAGAATATAAACCTTTTCTATCATTTTCTTCCTGTTTTGAGGCTGTTTCACATTCTGAGGTTCTGGACGACATCATCGGCCCAAAATAAAACTGCAAATATCTGGAGAACCAGAATCACACAAACGAAACTTTTTGCAGCACAAACGACTGACACAGTTTTGTGCAGGTTTGAGTTTGACGGGCGACTTCCCGCAGGTTTTCTGAATAATCATTTTCATCAGGAATTAAGTGTTTACATGGACTTTTTAAAGCAGAACACATTTTTATTCAAAACTAAAGCTCTCGTGTAAACGTGGCGAGTCACACGTTTGAGTAACTCTATTATTCGTCTGTTACATCTCCAAACGCTCTGTTCCGCCTTGTGATGTCATGAAGTGGGAGTTTCTAATAGTTCCTTTCCGCCGGCGCCGTTTAGCACGACACTTTCTTTGCTTTTGGACTGGGGGTTGGACCTGGAGCCGTTTGGATTTTTCGTTCCTGCTTCGAGCGGTTCTAACCGTGCTGAGCTGATGCGACTACGTGACGGGATCTGTTGGAGGAAATGTCGTCATACGCGCGACGAAGCTCGAGGATCTTTAAATAATCACCCACCGTGTGTAAAAAACACAACACGACAACAGCGAACACGTCAACAGAGGAGAAACGACGGAGCGGATCGTGAAGATGGAAGATCAGTGATAATGTCGACCCCGCTGCTCCACTTCCTTGATCGCATATTGAATTGCACGTTTAAAATTGTGTTATTTTGCATTTCAACACAGTTTTAAAGCCATAACGTAAAACAATTCTATTTATTACTTGTTATTTTCTTTGACATGTGATCATCACAGGTCTGAAACGGTCGTTTGTCGGATCTGAGGCTCTTGGCTGAGACGCTCCGGTCTCTGAGTGTTTAGCTTAGAGGTGCTAATTTAGGGCGTTTTCACCCCGCGAGTTCCATTATTTGGTCCTCACCAGGCAATAAAATTGATATTATGCAGCCTATAGGCTCCAGTCTGGTCCTTTCACACCGGCAAACCAACCAAAACCTGTCCGATTGATGTTTCATCAGTGTTTTTCCATTATCCGCCCATTTTGGGGCCCGACGTTCCCCGATTAACGCGTTAACGTTGACAGGCCTAAAAAAACACAACTCCAGGTCTGTTTGTGACGAGGAAACGACATGAGAACAGAAATATAAACCTTTGAATAGTTTTAATATTTTACCAAACACAAACCTGTTTATAATTACATTTTCAGAATATTGAATTAAAAATCTGTTTCTTTTTCTAGATGAACCTCTGACACCAGGAAAAGGCTCCAGCAAACAGATTCTACAAGGTGAGACCGAACTGAACCTCTGTTTCTGCTTTCTCTTCTCAACGCAAAAACGAGACAAGTCTGAAGCGTCTCCTCCTGCAGTAAAGTTACACAGTGCAGCTTTTACAGCACTTCATTCAACACTGTGATACTCGGTGTGACCACCAGGGGGCGCCCACGCCTCATTTCACTCTGTCCACCGGTCAGTTCAGAAGAGCAGAGTTAGTGAAGATAATTTGTTTAATTTTAAAGAAATTAAAATTTTAAAGAAATGTTTAACTCTGAAAAAACATGTTATTTTTATTCTGAATTTTTGTTGCAGAAACTTTAACTGCTTCTTTTTTTTCAAATTCCAAATAAATATTTCACCTTTTTTAAATATTCAGCACAAATATTTTCAACACCCCAAATTGAAGTCAAAATTTTTCGCTTCTGCCTCGACATCTTGGATTTTTCCTGCGAATTTTTTCACATATTTGTCCTGAAAATATTGAAAAGGTGATTTAAAAAAAAAAAAAAATTGAATTTTAAACAGTTTGGAAATGTACACTTAAAATTTCAACAATTAAAGTTCAAAATAAAAATAATTCAAACATGTTTTTTTCAGAGTAAAAAAAAAAGTGAAGTGAGAAATCCTGCGATATTTAAAATTCATGTTTACGTCCATTTATATAAACGGTACAGCTGACGGCGACAAACTCCACAAAACTAGAGAAGAGAAACGACCTGAGGCTGAGGAAAAGTTTTTTTGGAAAACTTTTTGCAGCACAAACGAAGCACAAACGACTGACAGTTTTTGTGCAGGTTTGAGTTTGATGGGGCGACTTCAGGGAGGTGCTGAAGTGAGCTGTTCTGTCCTTGGTGGATTTTGGGTTCATGTTTGTAGATTTGTTTGAATTTAACGCTTGTATTTCCTGATTTCTTCTGTCTGTGTTTCCAGGCGTCCTGCTGCACATCATCGCCGACACTCTGGGCAGTATCGGCGTGATTATTTCAGCCATTCTGATGCAGAAATACGACCTGATGATCGCGGACCCCATCTGCTCCATGCTCATCTCGCTGCTCATCGGCGTCAGGTACCGACTCTTCCCTCGTTTAAAACCCGACGCTTCTCCAAACGCGGCTCTTCCCTCGTTTAAAACCCGACGCTTCTCCAAACGCGGCTCTTCCCTCGTTTAAAACCCGACGCTTCTCCAAACGCGGCTCTTCCCTCGTTTAAAACCCGACGCTTCTCCAAACGCGACTCTTCCCTCGTTTAAAACCCGACGCTTCTCCAAACGCGACTCTTCCCTCGTGTAAAACCCGACGCTTCTCCAAACGCGACTCTTCCCTCGTTTAAAACCCGACGCTTCTCCAAACGCGACTCTTCCCTCGTTTAAAACCCGACGCTTCTCCAAACGCGGCTCTTCCCTCGTTTAAAACCCGACGCTTCTCCAAACGCGACTCTTCCCTCGTTTAAAACCCGACGCTTCTCCAAACGCGACTCTTCCCTCGTTTAAAACCCGACGCTTCTCCAAACGCGGCTCTTCCCTCGTGTAAAACCCGACGCTTCTCCAAACGCGACTCTTCCCTCGTTTAAAACCCGACGCTTCTCCAAACGCGGCTCTTCCCTCGCTTAAAACCCGACGCTTCTCCAAACGTGGCTCTTCCTCGCTTAAAACCCGACGCTTCTCCAAACGCGACTCTTCCCTCGCTTAAACCCGACGCTTCTCCAAACGCGACTCTTCCCTCGCTTAAAACCCGACGCTTCCAAACGTGGCTCTTCCCTCGCTTTAAAACCCGACGCTTCTCCAAACGCTGACTCTTCCTCGCGAAAACCCGACGCTTTCTCCAAACGCGCTCTTCCTCGCTTTAAAACCCTACGCTTCTCCAAACGCGGCTCTTCCCTCGTTTAAAACCCGACGCTTCTCCAAACGCGGCTCTTCCTCGCTTTAAAACCCGACGCTTCTCCAAACGCGACTCTTTCCCTCGCTTAAAACCCGACGCCTTCTCCAAACGTGGTTCTTCCCTCGCTTAAAACCCGACGCTTCTCCAAACGCGACTCTTCCCTCGCTTAAAACCCGACGCTTCTCCAAACGCGACTCTTCCTCGTAAACCCGACGCTTCTCCAAACGCGTTTTTCCTCGCTTTAAAACCCGACGCTTCTCCAAACGCGACTCTTCCTCGCTTAAAACCCGACGCTTCTCCAAACGCTGGCTCTTCCCTCGCTTAAAACCCGACGCTTCCAAACGCGGCTCTTCCTCGTAAAACCCGACGCTTCTCAAACGCTGCTCTTCCTCGTTTAAAACCCGACGCTTTCTCCAAACGCTGCTCTTCCCTCGCTTAAAACCCGACGCTTCTCCAAACGCGACTCTTCCCTCGTGTAAAACCCGACGCTTCTCCAACGCGACTCTTCCCTCGTGTAAACCCGACGCTTCTCCAAACGCGGCTCTTCCTCGCTTAAAACCCGACGCTTCTCCAAACGCTGCTCTTCCTCGCTTTAAAACCCGACGCTTCTCCAAACGCTGCTCTTCCTCGCTTAAAACCCGACGCTTCTCCAAACGCTGCTCTTCCTCGCTTAAAACCCGACGCTTCTCCAAACGCGGCTCTTCCTCGCTTAAAACCCGACGCTTCTCCAAACGCGGCTCTTCCCTCGTTAAAACCCGACGCTTCTCCAAACGCGGCTCTTCCCTCGTTTAAAACCCGACGCTTCTCCAAACGCGGCTCTTCCCTCGTTAAAACCCGACGCTTCTCCAAACGCGGCTCTTCCCTCGCAAAACCCGACGCTTCTCCAAACGCGGCTCTTCCCTCGTTTAAAACCCGACGCTTTCTCCAAACGCGGCTCTTCCTCGCTTTAAAACCCGACGCTTCTCCAAACGCGGCTCTTCCCTCGCTTTAAAACCCGACGCTTCTCCAAACGCGGCTCTTCCCTCGCTTTAAAACCCGACGCTTCTCCAAACGCGACTCTTCCCTCGTTTTAAAACCCGACGCTCTCCAAACGAGGCTCTTCCCTCGTTAAAACCCGACGCTCTCCTCCAAACGCGGCTCTTCCCTCGTTTAAAACCCGACGCTTCTCCAAACGCGGCTCTTCCCTCGTTTAAAACCCGACGCTTCTCCAAACGCGGCTCTTCCCTCGTTAAAACCCGACGCTTTCTCCAAACGCGGCTCTCTTCCTCGTTTAAAACCCGACGCTTCTCCAAACGCGGCTCTTCCTCGCGTTTAAAACCCGACGCTTTCTCCAAACGCGGCTCTTCCCTCGTTTAAAACCCGACGCTCTCCAAACGCGGCTCTTCCCTCGCTTAAAACCCGACGCTTCTCCAAACGCGGCTCTTCCCTCGCTTAAAACCCGACGCTCTCCAAACGCGACTCTTCCCTCGTTTAAAACCCGACGCTCTCCAAACGAGGCTCTTCCTCGCTTTAAAACCCGACGCTCTCCAAACGCGGCTCTTCCTCGCTTAAAACCCGACGCTCTCCAAACGCGGCTCTTCCCTCGCTTAAAACCCGACGCTTCTCCAAACGCGGCTCTTCCCTCGCTTAAAACCCGACGCTCTCCAAACGCGGCTCTTCCCTCGTTTAAAACCCGACGCTTCTCCAAACGCGACTCTTCCCTCGTTTAAAACCCGACGCTTCCAAACGAGGCTCTTCCCTCGCTTAAAACCCGACGCTTCTCCAAACGCGGCTCTTCCCTCGCTTAAAACCCGACGCTCTCCAAACGCGGCTCTTCCCTCGTTTAAAACCCGACGCTTCTCCAAACGCGGCTCTTCCCTCGTTTAAAACCCGACGCTCTCCAAACGCGGCTCTTCCCCCGTTTAAAACCCGACGCTTCTCCAAACGCGGCTCTTCCCTCGTTTAAAACCCGACGCTTCCAAACGCGGCTCTTCCCTCGTTTAAAACCCGACGCTTCTCCAAACGCGGCTCTTCCCTCGTGTAAAACCCGACGCTTCTCCAAACGCGGCTCTTCCTCGTTAAAACCCGACGCTCTCCAAACGCGGCTCTTCCTCGTAAACCCGACGCTTCTCCAAACGCGGCTCTTCCCTCGCTTAAAACCCGACGCTCTCCAAACGCGGCTCTTCCCCGTTTAAAACCCGACGCTTCTCCAAACGCGGCTCTTCCCTCGTTTTAAAACCCGACGCTCTCCAAACGCTGCTCTTCCTCGCTTAAAACCCGACGCTCTCCAAACGCGGCTCTTCCCTCGTTTAAAACCCGACGCTTCTCCAAACGCGACTCTTCCCTCGTAAACCCGACGCTTCTCCAAACGCGACTCTTCCCTCGTGTAAACCCGACGCTTCTCCAAACGCGGCTCTTCCTCGCGAAAACCCGACGCTTCTCCAAACGCGCCTCTTCCCTCGTTTAAAACCCGACGCTTCTCCAAACGCGTCTTCCTCGTTTAAAACCCGACGCTTCTCCAAACGCGGCTTTTCCCCTCGTTAAAACCCGACGCTTCCAAACGCGGCTCTTCCCTCGCGAAAACCCGACGCTTCTCCAAACGCGGCTCTTCCTCGCTTAAAACCCGACGCTTTCTCCAAACGCGGCTCTTCCTCGCGAAAACCCGACGCCTCCAAACGCTGCTCTTCCTCGCTTAAAACCCGACGCTTCCAAACGCGGCTCTTCCCTCGCTTAAACCCGACGCTTCTCCAAACGCGGCTCTTCCTCGCTTAAAACCCGACGCTTCTCCAAACGCGGCTCTTCCTCGCTTTAAACCCGACGCTCTCCAAACGCGGCTCTTCCTCGCTTTAAAACCCGACGCTTCTCCAAACGCGGCTCTTCCTCGCTTAAAACCCGACGCTTTCCAAACGCGGCTCTTCCCTCGCTTTAAAACCCGACGCTTCTCCAAACGCGACTTTTTCCTCGCTTAAAACCCGACGCTTCCAAACGCGACTCTTCCCTCGCTTAAAACCCGACGCTTTCTCCAAACGCGGCTCTTCCCTCGCTTAAACCCGACGCTTCCAAACGCGGCTCTTCCTCGTTTTAAACCCGACGCTTCTCCAAACGCGTCTTCCTCGCTTAAAACCCGACGCTTCTCCAAACGCGGCTCTTCCTCGTGTAAAACCCGACGCTTCTCCAAACGCGGCTCTTCCCTCGTTTAAAACCCGACGCTTCTCCAAACGCTGCTCTTCCCCCGTTTAAAACCCGACGCTTCTCCAAACGCGGCTCTTCCCTCGTTTAAAACCCGACGCTTCTCCAAACGCGACTCTTCCCTCGTTTAAAACCCGACGCTTCTCCAAACGCGACTCTTCCCTCGTTTAAAACCCGACGCTTCTCCAAACGCGGCTCTTCCCTCGTTTAAAACCCGACGCTTCTCCAAACGCGGCTCTTCCCTCGTTTAAAACCCGACGCTTCTCCAAACGCTATTCTTTCTTTTTCGTTCTTTCTTTAGCTCTTTTGTTCTTTTTCGTTCTTTCGTTTACATTCTTTCTCTTTTTCGTTCTTTTTTACTTTCGTTCGTTCGTTCTTTCTTTTGTTCTTCCTTTTGTTCGTTCATGTTCCATAAACATCTCACTGGACCAGATTTATTACAATATAAAACTGTGAATCTGCTCCTTTTTCCTCTAAAAATGCTTCACAGACTTAATCCACAGAATGAAGATGTAAAAGTGCTTAGAACAGTTATTTCTTCATGTCGTCTGCACTGAAACAGAGCAAAGGATCATGGTCTATGTAGTTCCCTCTATTTTTTTTTAGCTATTTCTGCATCAGAACTGTTCATTTAAGCAAAGAGACTCGGGATTCGATATATCGTGATGCTCCTGATATTACTGTGAGGCCTTTGACGATACGATATCACGAGATTTACCTTATTGTTTACGTCCTTTTTTTAAATGTCAGACTCTCAGCTTTTATTAAATTACGTCATGAAATTTGATGAACTGAAAAATGAAATTTGAGTCGTGACAAAAATGACGCAGTATCCGGCATAAATGAGTTAAAAGCTCCTTTTACCTTTAGTTCAGCAGATTGTGAATTCCACATGACCCTAGTGAAGGTTTGTGGAGTTTAAAAACACAGTGGAGCACTTCCTGTATCACCACATGACATCACAAGGTGGAACAGTGATGTTAGTTTGAGAGAAATGCTAAATGTGCAGGGCATTTGTGTTTAAACATGTCTGAATGAAACAAAACAGATCAGAAAATAATGTACACTTGAAACGGGTTTTTTTTAGATTATAAAAAGCTGCTGACGTGCTGAAAGAGAGTTATTAATTTTTTGAAGCGTATATTGATGATTATTGGAACAATTGTTCACACAGAGATCGCCAAAGATTATGAAACATGGTAAAAATTAAGAAATTAAACCAAAAAGAAGCTGTAACAGGGAGATCCCAGCTGTGCCCAGGCCCCGCCCCCTGTGGTCCAAGCCCCGCCCCCCGTGGCCCAAGCCCCGCCCCTGCTGGTCTCCTACAGGCTGTAATCTGAGCTGTCAATCACGGGAGCCGCCACATGTGACTAGAACATCTGTCTGCGGTTTGGAGACGTTTTACTTCAAAAAGTTTTATTTTAGTTTGAAAATCCCACTTTTCACGTCAGAGAATCTGAACTGAACCAGGACTGAATCAGGACTAAACCAGGTCTAAACCAGGTCTAAACCAGGTCCAAATCAGGACTAAACCAGGTCTAAACCAGGACTAAACCAGGTCTAAACCAGGACTAAACCAGGACTAAACCAGGTCTAAACCAGGACTAAACCAGGACTGAACCAGGAATGAACCAGGACTAAACCAAGTCTAAACCAGGTCAAAACCAGGTCCAAATCAGACCTAATCCAGGTCTAAACCAGGTCTAAACCAGGTCTAAATCAGGACTAAATCAGGTCTAAATCAGGACTAAACCAGGACTGAACCAGAAATGAACCAGGACTAAACCAAGTCTAAACTAGGTCTAAACCAGGACTAAACCAGGTCTAAACAAGGACTAAACCAGGTCTAAACCAGGTCTAAACCAAGACTAAACCAGGTCTAAACCAGGTCTAGTCCAAACCTCAGTATTATCAGTGAATAAACTCTCCCATGTGTTTGTCGCGCTCACGTTTCTCATTTTTAAACCTCATTTCTAAATTCCTGTAAAGTCTGAAGTTGAATTCTTCGAGTGCCTGAGTCTCGCTCGGGCCAAAACCGCGACGCAGACGTGGCTCCGACCTGAACCAAACCGACCCAAAGACTTCCCAGAACCCTCAGGGGCAACAGGGATCGAAGAGGTTTGAGTCCGTCAGCAGAAAAGAGACGCAGCAGCAGAGATGTGGTCAGAGAGAGGGAAAGAGGAGGAGAGGAGGGGAGGGAGGAAAAGAGCAACAGAGGAGAAGAGAGGGAAAGACTATAAGACACGAGAGAGAGATTAAGGAGAAAAAGAAGAGTGAGTAAGAAGAAAAAGAAGAAGTGGCCTGCAAACGGCGTGTCCTGCACATCGCGCTGTGCAGCCGGCGCATTCAACAAACGCTGCTGTCAGCAAACGCTGTGTCCCACACTAAACCTAATAACCATAAACCCCAACCACACTTTCCATATGCTCTATAGTGTTTTATATTCAGGCCGAGATCAGCATCAGTGATTCAAATTTCAGCACAATCGGACTAAGTCTGTGCCAACGGGAGAAAATCTTCACATTGAATATTGTCTAATGATGTACGGTGATTTTCAGCCCTGTGGGTGACAATCACCATGAAACCGCATGAAACCTATATTTTCTTGAATGTCTCATCATTTCTGAACTTTTGGCAAAGTTTGGTGAGTTTTTGAACGTGCAGGGTCACGTTTAATTTCAATCTGTAGGGGGCGCTAATGCACCAAATTAAATGTGTTCACATTCAGTAGCTTTAGGGCAGAGAGTTTAAGAACTGTGTCAAATTTAATTGAAATCAGAGTTTGTTTGAGCAAACAGGAGCATTTGTAAATATCCAAACTTGTTCATTATTTGTGGCGTCACTGCTCAGAGACATCAGGCGGATTTGGGATGTGGATATTTTTGGACGTTTGGCCTCTGGAGATAATGTGACCAAATCTGAGGCTGTTCGGAGGAGTGCGTTTCAGCTTCACTTTAATCCAAGATGGCCGCCCCCTGGTGTGTCAGGGGGCGTGGCCATAATAATATTTTTTACTTGTTTTGTCATGATCGACTTCTGTATTAAATTTCATGATTGTACTTGTGTATTTTTTTTGGTGTCATTCGTGTTCCCTAATGTATTTTTGTCTCGTTAGGGGGCGCTGACGAGCCATTTTATGTATTTACTGAAAATGGAAATAGCCAAAAGTTAGAGAAGCAGAGTCTTTAACACGTGGCCTGATTTCATTAGTTTTCGACATTGTTCACTGGGTGAAAAATGGGTGAGTGCGTGAGGAGGAGGAGGAGGTCATGGCAAGGGTCCCTGGTCACTACAGGCGAGTCGAGTCGCGTCACTTTAGTTCCCGCCTTCTATGAGCATCGCTGTGATACTAATAGGCCCTTCCCCAGCCTTTGGCGCTCGGGCCTAATAAGAAAAGGGAGTGAGGAGAAAAATAAGAGAGGGGAGGAGAGGAGACGGAGGGAGAGACCACAAGAGATGGAAAGGAGGAAGAGGAGAGTCAGGAGAAGAGATGGAGGGACACACTGAGAGAAGAGTGAAAGTGGAGTCAAAAATCTGGTGATATCGTCAAAGGTCTCACAATAATATCGTGGAGCATCACAATATCTGGAATCCCAAGTCTCTTTGCTTAAATGAACAGTTCTGATACAGAAATAGCTAAAAAAAAAAACAGAGGGAACTACATAGACCATGATCCTTTGCTCCGTTTCAGTTCAGACGACACAACCGACCTGCACCTCCCAAACTTTCTAACGACGCCTCAAAGTGACGCAGACGATAAGAGCTGTGATTGGTCCTCTCCACCGCTCTACATTTCCCCCGCTCATTCTAGACTTTGAGTAATAATGTGTTTAATGCAGCTTTGGCACATTTGTTTACGTTTTACACAAACCAAACTTCATTTGCATACAGCTCATTTGCATACAGCTCATTTGCATACAGTATAAGCGCTGATAAAAACAGCTCGTGCTCTGATGCTGATGATCGAATGCGCTGCAAAGTTTGGTTTGATCAGAACTTGGTCCAAGCCCCGCCCCATGTGGTCCAAGCCCCGCCCCCTGTGCCCCAAGCCCCGCCCCTGCTGGTCTCCTATAGGCTGTAATCTGAGCTGTCAATCACGGGAGTACCACATGTGACCAGAACATCTGTCTGCGGTTTGGAGACGTTTTACCTCAAAAAGTTTTATTTAGTTTGAAAACCCCACTTTTCACTTCAGAGAATCTGAACTGAACCAGGACTGAACCAGGACTGAACCAGGTCTAAATCAGGTCTAAACCAGGTCTGAACCAGGACTGAACCAGGACTGAACCAGGACTGAACCAGGACTGAACCAGGTCTAAATCAGGTCTAAACCAGGTCTGAACCAGGACTGAACCAGGACTGAACCAGGACTGAACCAGGACTGAACCAGGACTGAACCAGGTCTAAACCAGGTCTGAACCAGGTCTAAACCAGGTCTGAACCAGGACTGAACCAGGACTGAACCAGGACTGAACCAGGTCTGAACCAGGTCTAAACCAGGTCTAAACCAGGACTGAACCAGGTCTAAACCAGGACTAAACTTGAACTAAACCTGGACTAAACCTGGACTAAACTAAGTCCAAACCAGGACTGAACCAGGACTGAACCAGGACTGAACCAGGACTGAACCAGGTCTAAACCAGGTCTGAACCAGGTCTAAACCAGGTCTAAACCAGGACTGAACCAGGACTGAACCAGGACTGAACCAGGACTGAACCAGGTCTAAACCAGGTCTAAACCAGGTCTAAACCAGGACTGAACCAGGACTGAACCAGGACTGAACCAGGTCTGAACCAGGTCTAAACCAGGTCTAAACCAGGACTGAACCAGGTCTAAACCAGGACTAAACCTGGACTAAACTTGGACTAAACTTGAACTAAACCTGGACTAAACCTGGACTAAACTAAGTCCAAACCAGGTCTGAACCAGGACTGAACCAGGACTGAACCAGGACTGAACCAGGACTGAACCAGGTCTAAACCAGGACTGAACCAGGACTGAACCAGGACTGAACCAGGACTGAACCAGGACTGAACCAGGTCTAAACCAGGTCTAAACCAGGTCTAAACCAGGTCTAAACCAGGTCTGAACCAGGACTGAACCAGGACTGAACCAGGACTGAACCAGGACTGAACCAGGTCTAAACCAGGTCTAAACCAGGACTGAACCAGGACTAAACCTGGACTAAACTTGGACTAAACTTGAACTAAACCTGGACTAAACCTGGACTAAACTAAGTCCAAACCAGGTCTGAACCAGGACTGAACCAGGACTGAACCAGGACTGAACCAGGACTGAACCAGGACTGAACCAGGTCTAAACCAGGTCTAAACCAGGACTGAACCAGGTCTAAACCAGGTCTAAACCAGGTCTAAACCTGGACTAAACCTGGACGAAAACAGGTCCAAACCAGGTCCAAACCAGGTCCAAACCAGGTCTAAACCAGGTTCGACCCAGGTCCGACCCAGGTCTTATCCCAGGTCTAAACCAGGTCTAAACCAGGTCTGACCCAGGTCTAAACCAGGACAGAAATAAAGTGAAATGATCTTAAATAAAAAGCTGCACTAAACCTACACACGTCTGATCTCTGAAAACATGAACATCTCCAAAACGACAGAACAGACTCGGCATCAGCAGAACATCCTCTGTCACAGGGAGCACACTCATATTCACTGAGTCACAGAGAGAACACTCATATTCACTGAGTCGAGTCCTTTAGTCCCACAGAAGCTGAAGCAGCAGCACAAGGAAAGAGCTGCTTTTTCAGATCTTACAGTTTATGCAAATGAGCCGTGAGGTTTTAAGTTTAGTTTGTGTAAAACATAAACAAATGTTTAAATCTGCATTAAACACATTCTGATCTCACACTGATGAGGCTCTGGAGTCAGGAGGTTTATGTGTTTAAAGTTGGAGAGAGAAAATGAGTGATGAGTTTGAGGGGTGAAAGTAATGACATCAGACGCAATAATGGAGGAAGGGGGGAAGAGAGGAACCACAAGAATGATGGGAAGAGAAAGACGGAGTGAGAGGAAAGCGATGCCGTCATTTGGTAGAAGAGTTGGAGGAACCGCAAGAACTGGAAAAGACGGGAGAAAAGAGAGGAGGAGAATAAAGAAGAAAAGAAAGAGGAGGAAAAAGAAAAGAAAGGAGGAGAGAGTAAGAAAAAAGAAAAGGGAGAGAGAGTGATCGGTGAAGAGAAGTTTAGAGATGCCACATGAGATAAACTGGTAAAAATGGGAAGAGGAGAGAGAGGTGAAGAGAGAGAAAAGGAGAAGAGAAAGAGGGAGAAGAGAAAGGGGGATGAGAGAGACAGGGAGAAGAGAGAAAGAGGGGGAAGAGAGAGAAAAGGGGGAGAGAGAAGAGAGAAAAGGGGCAAGAGAGAAAAGGGGGGAAGAGAAAGGGGGATGAGAGAGACGGAGGGAGAAGAGAGATAAAGAGGTGGAACAGAGAGAAAGAGGGAGGAGAGAGAAAGAGGGGGAAGAGAGAAAAAGGAAAAAGAGAAATGAGGATGAGAGAGACAGAGGGAGAAGAGAGAAGAAAAAAGGGGGAAGAGAGACAAAAGGGGACAAAAGAGAGAAAGGGGGAGGGGGGAGCGAGAAAGGGGGAGAAGAGAGAGAAAAGGGGAAGAGAAAGAGGGGGATGAGAGAGGAGAGAGCGAATGGGGTGTAGAGAGAGAAAAAGTCGAAGAGAGAAAGAGGGTGAAAAGAGGGAAAGATGAGGAAGAGAGAGATGGAGGGAGTAGAGAGAGAGAGAGAGAGGTCATGATCCGAGTTGGAAAATATGGAAAGGAGGGCAGAGAGAAAGAGAGAAGAGAAAGAAAAAGAGGAGGTGAGAGCGGTCAGTGCAAAGAGGGTGACAGGAACCACATGATATGGGATGGAAAATATGGGAAGAGAAGAGAGAGAAAGAAAGAAGAGAAAGAGAGAGAGCGAGAGAGTGGTCAGCGGTCTCGTAATGGGCCAAAACCAGAAGAATTTGTGCAGCGGGATTCAGAGAAAGAAAGAAAAGGAAAAAAAAGAAGGAAAGAGAGAAACCGGAGAGGAGGAGCAGAGCCTGGAACAAACTCGGTGAAAGATCTACTCAACTCCACCGAATATGAAACAAATGTGTAAGGAAAATAAAACAAAAATATCATGAATGTGGTTTAAATAAAGACTCAACGACTGAAATTTAGTAGAAGGAAAACGGACAGAAAACATATTTAATTTAAGGTTTTCAGGTCAGATTTATTGGAATAATAAAGAAAAGAAAAGAAATAAGAAAAAAATTAGAAAATGTCCATGAATGATTTTGAGTATTTTCTTGTAATTTCGTGTTAAACTTTGCCTTTTTGTCCCCTCTGTGCTGCCGTAGTGTGGTGCCGCTGCTCAAAGAGTCCATCGGGATCCTGATGCAGAGAACGCCCCCGACTTTAGACCACGCCCTGCCCGAGTGCTATCAGAGAGTGAGTACTACACTACCCATAATGCCCCAGTGCTACCAGAGAGTGAGTACTACACTACCCATAATGCCCCAGTGCTACCAGAGAGTGAGTACTACACTACCCATAATGCCCCAGTGCTACCAGAGAGTGAGTACTACACTACCCATAATGCCCCAGTGCTATAAGAGTGAGTACTACACTACCCATAATGCCCGAGTGCTACCAGAGAGTGAGTACTACACTACCCATAATGCCCCAGTGCTACCAGAGAGTGAGTACTACACTACCCATAATGCCCCAGTGCTACCAGAGAGTGAGTACTACACTACCCATAATGCCCCAGTGCTACCAGAGAGTGAGTACTACACTACCCATAATGCCCGAGTGCTACCAGAGAGTGAGTACTACACTACCCATAATGCCCCAGTGCTATAAGAGTGAGTACTACACTACCCATAATGCCCCAGTGCTATAAGAGTGAGTACTACACTACCGATAATGCCCCAGTGCTACCAGAGAGTGAGTACCGTAAATTCCGGATCACAAGCCGCTACTTTTTTTCTACACTTTCAACACTGCGGCTCGTAATATGAAGCGGCTTTTTTTTTTTTTTTTTCATCGCGGGAAAAACATGGACCAATAAAATGAATAAGTAGTTCACTGAGGTCCAATGAAATCGTATGATTAATCACAACTTCCTTATTTCAGTCTTTCTGCTAACCCTCATCAACATGGAGAATGCCAGACGAAAAGCATATGATGCAGCTTTTAAACTAAAAGCGATCACTCTGGCAGTTAAAGAAGGAAATCGAGCTGCTGCCCGTAAAATTGGCATAAACGAGTAGATAGTGCGAAGGTGGAGGCTCCAGCAAGAAGAACTGAGCCAGTGTAAAAGACAACCAAAGCTTTCAGAGGACTGGGTTAACACGCAAAGAGCGGCCGCGATGTTTCCGCTGTACAAATCAGACTGAAGGCTAAAGCGATCGCTACCGTGGTTTATTCCCAGAGCGCCAAGGTGTGTATGTGCATGTCGCGTGTGTGTGTCCCAAGTGTGTGAAGGTGTGTAAGTGCCTGTGGCGCGTGTGTGTCCCAGGTGTCACCAGTGAGCGAGTCCGTCCCCAGAGTTCAGCGGGGACCGCGTCCGCGGCCCGTCCCGGAGGCGCTCCAGGCGGCGGGGACACAGAAGCGAACCCCCGCCTAGTCTTTGGCCAGCGGTTTATGATATGGTGCGGCTCATATAATTACAAAATTGATTTTTCTTCATAAATCTGAGCATGCGGCTCTTAATAGGGTGCGCTCTGTAGTCCGGAATTTACGGTACTACACTCCCCATAATTCCCCAGTGATATAAGAGAGTGAGTACCTCACTACCCATAATGCCCGAGTGCTACCAGAGAGTGAGTACTACACTACCCATAATGCCCCAGTGCTATAAGAGTGAGTACTACACTACCCATAATGCCCCAGTGCTCTAAGAGTGAGTACTACACTACCCATAATGCCCGAGTGCTACCAGAGTGAGTACTACACTACCGATAATGCCCGAGTGCTACCAGAGAGTGAGTACTACACTACCCATAATGCCCGAGTGCTACCAGAGAGTGAGTACTACACTACCCATAATGCCCCAGTGCTACCAGAGAGTGAGTACTACACTACCCATAATGCCCCAGTGCTACCAGAGAGTGAGTACTACACTACCCATAATGCCCCAGTGCTACCAGAGAGTGAGTACTACACTACCCATAATGCCCCAGTGCTATAAGAGTGAGTACTACACTACCCATAATGCCCCAGTGCTATAAGAGTGAGTACTACACTACCGATAATGCCCCAGTGCTACCAGAGAGTGAGTACTACACTACCCATAATGCCCCAGTGCTACCAGAGAGTGAGTACTACACTACCCATAATGCCCGAGTGCTACCAGAGAGTGAGTACCTCACTACCCATAATGCCCGAGTGCTACCAGAGAGTGAGTACTACACTACCCATAATGCCCGAGTGCTACCAGAGAGTGAGTACTACACTACCCATAATGCCCGAGTGCTACCAGAGAGTGAGTACCTCACTACCCATAATGCCCCAGTGCTACCAGAGAGTGAGTACTACACTACCCATAATGCCCCAGTGCTACCAGAGAGTGAGTACTACACTACCCATAATGCCCCAGTGCTATAAGAGTGAGTACTACACTACCGATAATGCCCCAGTGCTACCAGAGAGTGAGTACTACACTACCCATAATGCCCCAGTGCTACCAGAGAGTGAGTACTACACTACCCATAATGCCCCAGTGCTACCAGAGAGTGAGTACTACACTACCCATAATGCCCCAGTGCTATAAGAGTGAGTACTACACTACCCATAATGCCCCAGTGCTATGAGAGTGAGTACTACACTACCCCATAATGCCCCAGTGCTATGAGAGTGAGTACTACACTACCCATAATGCCCTGCCTCAGTGCTAAAAGAGTGAGTACTACACTACCCATAATGCCCTGCCTCAGTGCTAAAAGAGTGAGTACTACACTACCCATAATGCCCTGCTCAAGGCTGTTAAAGAGTGAGTCCAGAAGCTTCTAGGCACAAATGAAACATTGATGAAAATGCCAATCAGCCAACAGTCGTTAAAAAATGTTGCAGCTATGGGAAGGCGAGCGGGTGAGCGGGTGAGCGGGTGAGAGGGTGCATCTCTGCATCTCTGCCTCACTTTAAAGAGGTCTGTGGTGTGGAGAACCTCAGTGTGTAGAGGAACCCGCTGTGCACAGGAGCCTTGGATAAACACCAATGGGACCAGTTTTGTTGGTTTGCAGGTGTGAAAGGAACACACTGGAGTCTGGAGAACTATTTTACTGCCTGGTGCAGAACAAATAATCAAACTGGTCGTGTGAAAGTGCCGTAAATGAAGCTTTATCTTGTCAGAAGTTCTTTAGCCCTGGCAGCTCAGGTGAAAGGGAGAACACTGTTTAAAGCGGGTTACCATGTTTGCAATAGAACATGAAGCCCTCTGACCCCTCTGCCCCATCTGACCCCTCTGACCCCTCTGACCCCTGTTCCCCCTGACCCCTCTACCCCCTCTGCCCCCTCTGCCCCCTGCCCCCTGCCCTCCGCCCTCCGCAGGTGCAGCAGCTCCAGGGCGTGTATCACCTCCAGGACCCTCACTTCTGGACTCTCTGCACGGACGTTTACATCGGGACCATCAAACTCCTGGTGTCTCCAGACGCCGACACCAGATGGATCCAGAGCCAAGCACACAACATATTCACACAGGTACGGAAACGCACGGCACGGTGACACTCTGCCGGCTGGGGGGGCTCTACACGTGTGCCTATGGTGGAATGTTCAGCAGTTACCATGGCAACGCACACGTCAGCAATAAAGATGAAAACAAATACAAAATGGAAAAACACTGCACTTTTCTGCACTTAACGATACAAACGTGAGTATTTCACACCACACAAGACCCTGTGTGGGATTTACAGTTTACAAACGCACAAAAACAGAACAGAATGAGCTCAAAAAAGTAAAATAAAATTCACAAAAAATGTCCCAAAACCCTCACCAAATCCTGCACAAAATTATGGACAGATGAAAGTAAGAAAAAGAAAGATTCTGATCAGACTGAACTTTATAAACACGTCCGAGAGTTTTAACGTCTGAGAAAAACTGAAACCAGAACTGCTGAAATAAACACGAGTCCCCGAGTTTAAAACATGTTTGTGGAGGTTTAAACTCCAGGGTTCAGACTCTGACCAGACTCAGGCAAAAACCCCGGTTTAGACCTGGGTTAGTCCAGATTTAGACCTATATTAGTCCAGATTTAGACCTATATTAGGCCAGATTTAGACCTGAGTTAGTCCAGATTTAGACCTATATTAGTCCAGATTTAGACCTGGGTTAGTCCAGATTTAGACCTGGGTTAGTCCAGATTCAGACCTGGATTAGTCCAGATTTAGACCTGGGTTAGTCCAGATTTAGTCATATATTAGTCCAGATTCAGACCTGGATTAGTCCAGATTTAGACCTGGGTTAGTCCAGATTTAGACCTGGGTTAGTCCAGATTCAGACCTGGATTAGTCCAGATTTAGACCTGGGTTAGTCCAGATTTAGACCTGGGTTAGTCCAGATTTAGACTTGGGTTAGTCTAGATTTAGACCTGGGTTAGTCCAGATTTAGACCTGGATTAGTCCAGATTTAGACCTATATTAGTCCAGATTTAGACCTGAGTTAGTCCAGATTTAGACCTATATTAGTCCAGATTTAGACCTGGATTAGTCCAGATTTAGACCTATATTAGTCCAGATTTAGACCTGAGTTAGTCCAGATTTAGACCTATATTAGTCCAGATTTAGACCTGGATTAGTCCAGATTTAGACCTATATTAGTCCAGATTTAGACCTGAGTTAGTCCAGATTCAGACCTATATTAGTCCAGATTTAGACCTGGGTTAGTCCAGATTTAGACCTATATTAGTCCAGATTTAGACCTGAGTTAGTCCAGATTTCGACCTATATTAGTCCAGATTTAGACCTGGGTTAGTCCAGATTTAGACCTATATTAGTCCAGATTTACACCTGAGTTAGTCCAGATTCAGACCTATATTAGTCCAGATTTAGACCTGGGTTAGTCCAGATTTAGACCTGGGTTAGTCCAGATTTAGACCTGGATTAGTCCAGATTTAGACCTATATTAGTCCAGATTTAGACCTGAGTTAGTCCAGATTTAGACCTATATTAGTCCAGATTTAGACCTGGGTTAGTCCAGATTTAGACCTATATTAGTCCAGATTTAGACCTGAGTTAGTCCAGATTCAGACCTATATTAGTCCAGATTTAGACCTGGGTTAGTCCAGATTTAGACCTATATTAGTCCAGATTTAGACCTGAGTTAGTCCAGATTCAGACCTATATTAGTCCAGATTTAGACCTGGGTTAGTCCAGATTCAGACCTATATTAGTCCAGATTTAGACCTGTTTTAGTCCAGATTTAGACCTGTTTTAGTCCAAATTTAGGGTTTCGTGTCTAAACCAGGACTAAACCAGGTCTAAATCAGGTCTAAACCAGGACTAAACCTCTTCTCTACTGAACTAAAGGTAAAAGGAGCTTTCAAACACTTTCAAACTCCCACTTGATGACATCACGAGGTGGAGCAGAGCGTTTGGAGCTTTGCAGATGTAACAGACGAATAATAAAGAGTCACTCAAACGTGTGAATGAAACAAACACGACTCCAGATCTGATTTTGAGGAGGAAACGACATCAGGACTCGACTTAAACCCCACAGGAGTCAGTTTAGTGTAATTTAGGACTTTTTATCTTGGACGGACGGAGCTGCTGATGGAGCTGATGGAGCTGCTGGAGCTGCTGGAGCTGCTGGAGCTGATGGAGCTGATGGAGCTGATGGAGCTGATGGGAGCCGTAGCGTCATATTTGGAGCGATGCTTTTAAAATCTGTAATGTGATTATTTCTGCTCCGCTCGATCGTCTGGAAAAGCCGACCGACCGAATCCATAAACTCTGAGATGGAAACAGGTCCAGGGCCAAGACCGAGGCTTTGTTTACACAGAGGAAACGTTAAACAGAACAGGCTCAGATACAGACCTGGTTTAGTCCTGTTTTAGACCTGCTTTAGTCCTGCTTTAGACCTGCTTTAGACCTGCTTTAGACCTGCTTTAGACCTGCTTTAGTCCTGCTTTAGTCCTGCTTTAGTCCTGCTTTAGTCCTGCTTTAGTCCTGCTTTAGACCTGCTTTAGACCTGCTTTAGTCCTATTTTAGACCTGCTTTAGACCTGCTTTAGACCTGCTTTAGTCCTGCTTTAGTCCTGGTTTAGTCCTGGTTTAGTCCTGTTTTAGACCTGCTTTAGTCCTGCTTTAGTCCTGCTTTAGACCTGCTTTAGACCTGCTTTAGTCCTGCTTTAGTCCTGCTTTAGTCCTGCTTTAGTCCTATTTTAGACCTGTTTTAGACCTGTTTTAGAACTGCTTTAGACCTGCTTTAGACCTGCTTTAGACCTAATTTAGTCCTGCTTTAGTCCTGCTTTAGTCCTGCTTTAGTCCTGCTTTAGACCTGCTTTAGACCTGCTTTAGTCCTATTTTAGACCTGCTTTAGACCTGCTTTAGACCTGCTTTAGATCTGCTTTAGTCCTGGTTTAGTCCTGGTTTAGTCCTGTTTTAGACCTGCTTTAGTCCTGCTTTAGTCCTGCTTTAGTCCTGGTTTTAGACCTGCTTTAGTCCTGCTTTAGTCCTGCTTTAGTCCTGGTTTAGTCCTGCTTTAGTCCTGGTTTAGTCCTGCTTTAGACCTGCTTTAGTCCTGCTTTAGTCCTGCTTTAGTCCTGCTTTAGTCCTGCTTTAGTCCTATTTTAGACCTGTTTTAGACCTGTTTTAGAACTGCTTTAGACCTGCTTTAGACCTAATTTAGTCCTGCTTTAGTCCTGCTTTAGTCCTGCTTTAGTCCTAATTCACACTTGGCCCACTCTTGTGTATTGGAGTCACTGTTAAACCAGATGCCCTCCCGAGCACAATATGTCTCAAGGTCGAGTCAAACTCCCGAGCTCCAGCACAACACAGAGTCTAAAATGGGACTAGAACTGGACTAAACCGGGACTAGACCGGGTCTAAACCAGGACTAAAACCAGGTCTAACCCCGGTCTAAACCCCGGTCTAAACCCCGGTCTAACTCTCTCTCTCTGCAGGCGGGCGTCCGGCAGCTCTACGTTCAGATCGACGTCGCCGCCATGTGAAGCTCCGCCCCCTTCCTCCCATTGGACCAAAGCCGGACCAGGGGGCGGGGCCGGACCCCGGTGGGCGGGGCTTAAACTGTGATGAACTCTGAGGCTCCTCCCACTCTCCGGCTCCATTCCCGTTTTCTGCAGGAAGTCTGGACTTTTAAAGCGCCGGCGTCGTAGAAAAGACGAAAACGTGAACGGAAGTCGAGAAAAGAGAATTTTAATTTAAAGCGTAGATTTTTATTTCACTGTTTCAGTCCTTTTTACATCATGACATTAAGATTTATTGTGTTTTTTACTTCAGAAGCTTCACACATTCAAACTGTAGGGAAGAGTCTTGCCCAAGGACACAACAGCTCAGTGTTACATGAAGAGGAGTTCAGTGTTGGTCCTGATGAGGGTCAGAGGAGGTTAGACCAGGTTTAGACCTGGTATAGACCTGGTTTAGACCTGGTTTAGACCTGGTTTAGACCAGGTTTAAACCGGGTTTAGACCTGGTTTAGACCGGGTTTAAACCGGGTTTAGACCTGGTTTAGACCTGGTTTAATCCTGGTTTAATCCTGGTTTAATCCTGGTTTAATCCTGGTTTAATCCTGGTTTAGGGTACGTTTACATTTACACTAAACCTGGACTAGACCAGAACTACATCAGGACTAAATTGGGCTAAACCAGGCCAGGTGAGAACACTGCCTTGGACCTGGTTTAGACCTGGATTAGTCCTGGATTAGTTCTGGTTTAGATCTGAGCTGGTTCAGATTTAGGATATGTTTACAATTCACACATCAAAATTGGGAGTAATCCTGGGACTAAACCTGGACTAGTCCAGGCCTAAACTGGACTAAAGTGAGCACACAGTGTGAACCCTGCCTTGGGCCGGGTTTAGACCTGGTTTAGTCCAGATACAGTTCTGGTTTAAACCTGGTTCAATCCAGATATAGTTCTGGTTTAGACCTGAGTTAGACCAGATATAATCCTGGTTTAGACCTGGTTTAATCCAGATACAGTCCAGGTTTATACCTGGGTTAGTCCAGATATAGTTCTGGTTTAGGCCTGGTTTAGACCCGGTTTAGTCCCGATATAGTTCTGATTTAGACCTGGGTTAGTCCAGCTACAGTCTTGGTTTAGACCTGGTTTAGACGGTACAGAAGTGTCTCATTCCGGTTATGAAAAACCTTTTGAAATGAACATGTTTTATTGTCTCTTGTATTATTTTAATTAATTTATATTTTGTTTTATCCGAATCTTTGTGCGTTTCTCGTGTTCGGTCAGTATCAAAACAAAAGTATTTCGTATTTTCAGGTTTAATTTTTCACCAAACCAAACGAGCTTCGACTTCCGTTCACGTTTGTCCTTCATCATCTCAAAGCGTCCGCGGGTTTATTTGGATCGTACGCATCATCAGAGCGAGACGCGGCTCTTCGTACGCATCATCAGAGCGAGACGCGGCTCTTCGTACGCATCATCAGAGCGAGACGCGGCTCTTCGTACGCATCATCAGAGCGAGACGCGGCTCTTCGTACGCATCATCAGAGCGAGACGCAGCTCTTTGTACGCATCATCAGAGCGAGACGCGGCTCTTCTTACGCATCATCAGAGCGAGACGTGGTTCTTACGCATCATCAGAGCGAGACGTGGCTCTTCGTACGCATCATCAGAGCGAGACGTGGCTTCCTCTGGACTCCGCCCCCCTGCCCCGGTGCATTCTGGGTAAAAAGTGCCTTGTTCCGTTCAGAGACAATCCAACTCGCTCTTGTTTTTATCTGGGACCAATTTTTATTTTATTTTTACTGTGCCAAACCCATGTGACCAAACGAGCAGGTTCAGTGTGATTAAAGACTTCAGAATCTACAGACTCGACCTCTGGGGTTTATTTTTCTTTATTTACGAAATTATAACCTGGAACATGTCAGGAAAAAGTCATTTTTATATGAAGTTCCTCAATATCGTCTGTGAATTTGTGTTTATGTTTGAGACTTTCTGACCCAAACCAGGACTGAACCAGGACTGAACCAGGACTGAACCAGGACTGAACCAGGACTGAACCAGGACTGAACCAGGACTGAACCAGTGACTAAACCAGGACTAGACCAGGACTGAACCAGAACTGAACCAGGGCTAAACCTGGATTAAACCGGGACTGAACCGGGACTAAACCAGGACTAAACCAGGACTAAACCAGAGGCAGGATTGAGGAACTAACATGGATAAAATATTTCCGTTACTAGTGACTTGTTAAAAATGTCAGATTGTTGTGAATGAAATCTGCATTATGTTTTTTACAGACATTTAAACATTTAAAAGGTAAATCACATAAACAGATAAATAGGCCCAAAGACGTCACTTCTAGACCTACACTAGAACTGCCCCCACCCCCGAAAGAACTCAAGTGTTTGTTAAAAACGTTTAATTCAGTATTTCCACAGTTATGTTACACAAAGTGACTTAAACTGTATTTTAATGACAGTAACAAACAGAAAACACTGTAAACTCTTATTCTCTCACTTTAGTTTGACTCTGAAGATGCACTGATCAGAATCCTGTAGCTTCAGTGTCGTGTGTTATTTCCCATGTGGAGTGTGCGTTATTTCCCGGGTGGAGTGTGCGTTATTTCCCGGGTGGAGTGTGTTATTTCCCGGGTGGAGTGTGCGTTATTTCCCGCGTGGAGTGTGCGTTATTTCCCGTGTGGAGTGTGTTATTTCCCGTGTGGAGTGTGCGTTATTTCCCGGGTGGAGTGTGCGTTATTTCCCGGGTGGAGTGTGCGTTATTTCCCGTGTGGAGTGTGCGTTATTTCCCGTGTGGAGTGTGTTATTTCCCGTGTGGAGTGTGTTATTTCCCGTGTGGAGTGTGCGTTATTTCCCGTGTGGAGTGTGCGTTATTTCCCGTGTGGAGTGTGCGTTATTTCCCGTGTGGAGTGTGCGTTATTTCCCGTGTGGAGTGTGTTATTTCCCGTGTGGAGTGTGTTATTTCCCGTGTGGAGTGTGTGTTATTTCCCGGGTGGAGTGTGCGTTATTTCCCGGGTGGAGTGCGTTAATTCCCGTGTGGAGTGTGTGTTATTTCCCGTGTGGAGTGTGTTATTTCCCGTGTGGAGTGTGTTATTTCCCGTGTGGAGTGTGTTATTTCCCGTGTGGAGTGTGTTATTTCCCGTGTGGAGTGTGTGTTATTTCCCGTGTGGAGTGTGTTATTTCCCGTGTGGAGTGTGCGTTATTTCCCGTGTGGAGTGTGTTATTTCCCGTGTGGAGTGTGTTATTTCCCGTGTGGAGTGTGTTACTTCCCGTGTGGAGTGTGTTATTTCCCGGGTGGAGTGTGTGTTATTTCCCAGGTGGAGAGTGTGTTATTTCCCGGGTGGAGTGTGTTATTTCCCGTGTGGAGTGTGTGTTCTTTCCCGTGTGGAGTGTGTTATTTCCCGTGTGGAGTGTGTTATTTCCCGGGTGGAGTGTGTTATTTCCCGGGTGGAGTGTGTGTTATTTCCCGGGTGGAGTGTGTTATTTCCCGGGTGGAGTGTGTTATTTCCCGGGTGGAGTGTGTTATTTCCCGGGTGGAGTGTGTTATTTCCCGGGTGGAGTGTGTGTTATTTCCC